>JSUI01006434.1:0-64395 GCA_000833645.1 Huntiella omanensis
ATAGGAAAACCAAACGTAATGGAAATGCCTTTTGTGGTCGCGCGGGGTGGATTTCCTTCAATCCTTTCCATAGCGAAAAAAATCGAGCTAACAATTCTTTGCGCCGCGGGGAAGTGAGCAATCGTGACCCGTGACAGGCCGCCGGTAGACCCCAGCTTTCGCAAGTGGCCCTAATACAGACGTCTAATCGCGGGGCCAATTACTGCACCCCTGGCCGGCCGGCTCGGTCTCATTGCGGGGTGCGCCATTCAAGATGCTAAAAAAAAGCGGGAAAACTTACTCTCGACTTGGAACGGGTGTTTCCCTCCGAGTCAATCCAGATGTACTCGGCCATGATCTTGCCGTTCTGGCCAGTGGCCTCGTTCTGGCCCAGAGCCAGGTATCTGGCAAGCTATAGTGTGTGTTAGTGAATGATTATAGGCGTGCGCTGATGTGCGCCGTTGCCGTCGGCGAGATGCATTGCATAAAGAGTGTATGCAGCAAGTATTTCGTGACACAGCGCGGTAGCAGTGTTGGTTGCGTTCAACATACGGTGGCAGTTCTAGAAGTCTCAAAAGAAGTCTTCAATCATAACATGTTAGCACGGTGTTCTAATGGTAGAGATTACAATCTGATCATGTGATGTCGATATATTTTGGGGCGCCATTGAGCCGCATCGGAGAGTCCACTTCTGTCAATAACCATGTGGTAATGGAAACTGAATACCAAAAGAGGCTCCGTGACAGGCTGACAACAACAACACCAAACANGTTCTAGAAGTCTCAAAAGAAGTCTTCAATCATAACATGTTAGCACGGTGTTCCAATGGTAGAGATTACAATCTGATCATGTGATGTCGATATATTTTGGGGTGCCATTGAGCCGCATCGGAGAGTCCACTTCTGTCAATAACCATGTGGTAATGGAAACTGAATACCAAAAGAGGCTCCGTGACAGGCTGACAACAACAACACCAAACATCATATAGGCAACAAATGACGAGATGACAATGGATGGACAGGCAGGACTCACCATCTTGAATGATGTTTTGTGAAATGACAAAATGGAGTGAAAAACAAAGTAAACTGTCGGTTGCTAGCACCGATAGAAAGCAGGTATAGGATCGAAGTGGTTTTTGGGATGAAGCCAAAGAAGAAAAGAAAAAGAGAGGACTGTAAATGGATGAAATATGGACGGGGACCACGCTGTTTATATTCACAACAACGAGACGCTCTAAGTAGTCTCACGTAGACTCGGACTTCCTAGCTGTTCAGCACTTACTCGAATCGGCGCTGGTGGCGGAAACCACTTGTGACGTTTGCCGTTATCTCTACACTTGCTGTGCCATCTTGGAGTCAGCCTGGGGGNAGCTACATTTTTTTCCAAGACAGACACCCTTTGGAATAGACAGTGTATATCCAGATTCAATCACTGCCCCGAATGTCCAGTAACCAGAGGTTCCCAAGGCCTGTGGGGAGGATCTGTCAGGTACCAGAACACAGTTTACACACGGCTGTAAAATCGGGAATTTACCGTTTCTTCTGATTCTTCCAGTGTCTGTATACAGACTTTGTCGCCTTTACGCCCTGTAACGATTCCCTGTTTTTCTCGAAATACACTTGTATTTTTTTCTCCACGGCATCATGGAAGCGGGTGTTTTTATCGCTTCATACGGGTGTCGTTTTTTTTTTCGTTTTTGACAGTCACAATTCTTTCATTGATCGATTCAGTGACAGAATTTGGTTCCTTCTTTTCTCATAGGAAAAGGATGTCCATCTGTATCCTCCGGCTTTTTTTAATCTGCTGAGCCGCTTCCCTTTATCCAGGGTCCTGGCGCCGTTACGGCCAACACGAGACCTTCTAGTTTTCATCTCGTCATCGTGAACTATCTAAGGCAAGGGCCTTGTGCCGAATATTATATTGTATAACTACATACATCTAGCCCCCCTAAAGTAAAAAATCTACACCGCTATAACTTCTATTCTGAACAAGATACAGTTTAGACCTTTAACCAAACCCAGACGCCATAGCCTCCCGCCACACCCGTGTGCCTAGCCTTGCTTTGGCTTGCTTTGGCTTTGGTCCGTTTCAATACTGCCAAAAACAGAAACAAAGTAATCGTATTACCCTATGATTGGCTACTACCCCTCATCGATGACACTTGGCTGTTATGAATTGAAACGATACCTCATAGTATCGTGAAGTGCAACTTTGGGGTACAGGCAACTCAACCCGCGTTTTCGATCCTAATGTTCTTTTTTAAGTCAATCTTACCCGTCTTCCCGAATCGGCTCAGGCCATTTTCCCGACTAACTAGCTCTAGTGGCAATATCGCGACGGCATAGCATAGCCAATACAATGAGTTCAAAACAGCGTCATAGGTGTTTCCGCGGCGCAAATAGCGTCCCGTTCACCTTGAGACCGATGACGACATGTTTCGAAATAGTTCTATGGTTCACATCAACTCTACTCAGGACCTTTTCGGCTATAGTGAAGAAACTTTTTTCATCTTCAAATTGCATATCTCTAGTCACGATATCTAGCCCCAGTTCTCAAACTTTGTGACGCAGCAACCACTCAAACAAAGATCCGCCCGTCAACGCGGAAAACCCACTTCGTCATCCTCCCGTCAACCGCGAGCTCCACTTTGTAAATCATGTCCGTTGTTCCTTAGTCCTATCAGCGCTGGAGAATTCAGTCATAGAGCCTTTGCCGGCCTTGTTCTCCGATGTCTAAAACGTTTATCGCCCTATAACTGGTAAATCAGATCAGCGCTCCCTACAAAATTCACAACTTCTGGAACAAAGTCAAAACCTTCGGTGAAATGGACCAGGGTTGTGTGCTGTTTAACCCTATTGATGTTCCATCTCCAAATCCTATCAATGTGATTGGAGACACAAGACGATTGACTCGACCAAATGTGTTACCAATTACTCGATACAAAATGTCAAACGTCATGTTGATATCTATGATTCTTACACATAGACAATTGAGGCGATACATGCAGAAATAATGCATCTCACAGATACAGAATTGCATATTCGTTTGGCCTTTGGTCAGCTTACTCTCACACCACCTACAAAATGTGATATCAAATTCCCGACAACCAACCTGATCCGCCACATGTCACTCAGTCTGGACAAAGATTTTGCACCACATTGAATGTTACACCCCTACCCTACGGTAGGAGTTGCCTCGCAACCATCAGCTGTGTTGCTGGCAGATAACAATCATCTCTCTTCTCAACCTCCTGCGTCATCAAGGCATTCCGACCACACATGTATCTCGGCTATCTCCATTCAAGCCCGACAGCCTGGCCCTATTGTCCCTGGCAAACTCCTATGTAGAGAAATTCCTAGAGCCCCACCAATGTTGCGCAAAACAGAACGGCCTAGACATGCCACGAGATAAAGTCCAAATGACGTTGCATGGGATTTTCAATGGCATATCACACGGGGAGATTCAACCCCTCACTTTCATTCAACGCCCGTGTGACTGCCCGTGACCGCCCGTTAGACATCCCGATCCCCTGACTTGACCAGCAGATACATCTAGGTATTGGGATTATAGCCTATCTACTCAAGTCTAATATCTACGATGTATAGATACGCCACGTAGATATTGAATAGCCACCCAATAGTCGCTGCTCAAAAAGACTAGGTATGTAAAGCTATTGGTTGAATAGTACTGTCAAATACGATATTTCCGGGCTACGATATGCACAGAGATGACATCAGACCACCAAAACCCGCTTCGTCGCATGTGAGGGCAACCCCGCGTTGTATGTATATATGCACATTCCATTCAATCAAGACATGCTCTATTGATAACATGCAATTCCCATGACATCTTGATTCCCATGTCCCCTCATTGGCTCTTTGTACCCAAAAACGTTGCGCCGCATTCTCACCTCATGAGAACAATCTTGGCTACTTCGATAGGAATAATAGGATGGCCAACAACGCCTGACCTGAACAACACAGCCAAAAAAGGAAGCCTGCTTCGCTTCCATATCTCATCCCATCGTCAACTTTCCTAATTCGGTCATCATAGTTATCTTGTTAAACTCCGACGACAAAGCCAACTTCAAGTGCATTTCCGCCCCATTGAACTCCACATGTCGTCATTGCTTGATATCTCACATTACAAGCTACCCCTCTGATACTCTTGGCTAAAAGTTACGTCAACACCGCTTCCCAATGTCCGGCCATTGACCCCCGCAGAGTCATTGAATATCAACGTATAGTAGGAAAAAAAATATGTATCAATGTATGTACACTTTGTATATCCAGATGCTATCTCTTACAGGTCTCGTGATCCACGCCCCTCAGTAGCAATGCCATCGTCAATTCCTTCAGTGGACTCGTCGCCTGGAAGGACCCCTGACTGCGGGAATTCAACACTGTGCCAATTACCTTTTTGGGAAGTCCATGGTAAGAGCCCCCACTGAGCTTATCGGAGAAAATTGATTGGCTGGTTGGATTTGTATAGCTAAATTGGGTCGGGGTTGACAGATGATGATATTTTTTCTTTCGGGTTTATGTTGTATGAACATTGGCAATTTGATGTTTGGTGAGTACGAAGAGGCTTTGTGGAAATGTTGGACAGAGANGAAGGACCCCTGACTGCGGGAATTCAACACTGTGCCAATTACCTTTTTGGGAAGTCCATGGTAAGAGCCCCCACTGAGCTTATCGGAGAAAATTGATTGGCTGGTTGGATTTGTATAGCTAAATTGGGACGGGGTTGACAGATGGTGATTTTTTTCTTTCGGGTTTATGTTGTATGAACATTGGCAATTTGATGTTTGGTGAGTACGAAGAGGCTTTGTGGAAATGTTGGACAGAGATGAAGAGTATCAAATAACTTATGACCTCTGACATCATATATACGTCAGATTGCCAGAACGAAAGCGATGGGAAATTGTGCATGGTGAACCTTGGAAATTTTGATTTCAAGATTCAATAAGCTCGGAGGTCTTCTCCGTCTTATCATTCCCTTTTGGGTTAAAGTACTCCGGTTCCACAAGTTCAGACCGGCACTTGAACCATTCACACATGAACGATACTTGCACACGAATCCGCATAGAAGCACAAGTAAATAATCCTATGCCGTAACTAAACCGGTATGTCTTGTTTCACAGGCCATGGATACATATTCCCTGCATCAAGGGATATATATTGTGCATCTAGCTATTGGCGGTATACCGCCCGGTTCAAAACCTGTGTAAATATCCCTAGTCAGGGCAGCGTATAGTGGTGACGGAGTAAACACGGCCTTCAGTTATCAGATGCGGTTGGACAAGAGCGAGGTTGGAAGCTCATGCACCCCTGGATAATGCAGAAACAGGGCCAGCTTCCATGCAGCTTTAATGCAACATGGTTGGTTTCGGGATACTTTACAGTTCGGAATGTTCAATAACTTGTCACGATTTGACAAATCAGAGATGGTCTTCGTGTATCGTGAAGTTTGGATAACCTTGATACACTACGGTCTACTATATACAAAGCCGAATATACCCAGGAAACCTAGTATCACCTCCCCTTTTAACTACAGAGTACAGTCACAACCTCCACTTGTTCAACCACACCAAACTTAACCCATACCGCAAGTTTCCAAAACCAACTACGCACATTTTTACTTAACCACTTAATCAGCCAATGTAAACAATGAAGCCCATTGTTCCCAATCTCAGGAACCATATGGTTATAAATAGACACTACGAGCCGCAATGCATCCCTCAGCCTCCGCGATCCGATATCTCAAGCCCGTCGCCCTAGTAGAAATCATGGATAACCGGCGGTCTCCCCCGGCCGCCGGCTGGTGTAGTGAATGTGGAGCACTGGGGAAGTTGTTGTACCCCACGAAATGCAGGAGAAAGTGAAATGGCTGGCAGATCGGGAAACACTTTACATTGTAACATGGGTTTACAGGTTTGACTTGTGAGAAGACATGATTCGACTCCACTGCATTAGAATATCTTGTTCCTTATGACATCAGGTGGTCCACTTGAAGAGTCAGTACGTTGACAGAGTTTTCTTATGCGCTCGACGATGTCGGATCGGATGGCATTGCTTGTTGTAGAATGGTGGCTACTGCGGAANAGTTGTTGTACCCCACGAAATGCAGGAGAAAGTGAAATGGCTGGCAGATCGGGGAAACACTTTACATTATAACATGGGTTTACAGGTTTGACTTGTGAGAAGACATGATCCGACTCCACTGCATTATGATATCTTGTTCCTTATGACATCAGGTGGTCCACTTGAAGAGTCAGTACGTTGACAGAGTTTTCTTATGCGCTCGACGATGTCGGATCGGATGGCATTGCTTGTTGTAGAATGGTGGCTACTGCGGAAACACAGTTATTCCTTCAATCCATGACTGACTGAGTACATACATACAATGGATAGTGACATGCACGAGTTGTCGAATCCCGCGACCCAAGATGGTGAATTCCCTCGTGAAAAACAATTGTGACGCCCCCACACACAGACCAATTGCTCGCTCTGGACCGGATATAACCACACAGACAGGCTAGCTTTTTACTTTAATATGTTAGGCCATCAGCCTTGAGGGAGCGGCAAGTCTCGGCGCAACATGACGAGGCNTGGGGCAGTGATATGTCTAATTGGATAGGGTGGGTCATGATGAGCTTTCCCTTGTTAGATCCGGTCGTCACTTTATGGAGGGCATCGTGAGGCGGATGTTAAACTACCGGTTTAGGTTAAGGATTGAGGCTTGGAATAAGTCATTGAGTGATAGATGAATGTTTGTGATGGCTATGAGATACGAGTATGCTATTATTAAAAAGAAGCTAGATAACAGTAAGTGATTCGATCTTTCTGTATCATTTGGAAGCTTGAGCAAGATCAATATCCCAGAGAATAGCTCAGCCAAAAGTTTGACAAGTCTGTCACTTACACTGCTTACACTGACACATTCTACCTTGTAAATTTTATCCAGCTTGCTGAAGTCACGTGTAAACGACCCTAACGTCTGACAAAATACCCTTACAATCAAGCTCACGTGCCTTTCCACCAGCCCCACTTAAAAACGAGGGCTGGGCACGGACCAAGAAGCAAAATCAGGGCTCAGGCACGGACCACTTTCACCAAAGCCACAGCGTGCCACACGACGCCACACCCCAAATAGGAAATCCGCCCACTCTGAAGCCCACAAACCAAATTCAACTGGGGAGGAGGAATTTTGCAGCGTTTTGGGGAGACTATCACGGGCTGAGTTTTGAGTTTCTCTCTCTNCCCCCCCCAATTGCGGTAGTGTTCTAAACGATTAAGGGTTAACCTATTACTACAATTGGGGGGGCAATCCTGAAAGGAGCACACCCCCACAAACTTGGGAAGTATTCTGGCGACGATTTACTTGGACAGTACTGTACCTTGTAAATTTTATCCAGCTTGCTAAAGTCACGTGTATACGACCCTAACGTCCGACAAAATACCCTTACAACCATGCTCACGTGCCTTTCCACAAGCCCCACTTAAAAACGAGGGCTGGGCACGGACCAAGAAGCAAAATCAGGGCTCAGGCACGGACCACTTTCACCAAAGCCACAGCGTGCCACACGACGCCACACCCCAAATAGGAAATCCGCCCACTCTGAAGCCCACAAACCAAATTCAACTGGGGAGGAGGAATTTTGCAGCGTTTTGGGGAGACTATCACGGGCTGAGTTTTGAGTTTCTCTCTCTTTTTTTTTCTCTTTTGTTTAGGAGAATTTATCCCCCATCCACAGTCGTCAAAATGGTATGTTGTTATGCTGGTGTTTTTGAGAGAGAGAAAGAGATTCTTGGTGTTTTGGAATTGTTGGATTTGCGTTTTGATGGTGGTGTTCTTGGAGGAGGGTGGTCGGCGGACGGACCGCGGAGGACCCGGGTCCGGAGGGTCCGGAGGGTGATGTCTTTGCCACCCGGTGGACGTTGCCTGATGTCATTTCACCACTTTCGACTTACCCATTATCGAATTGACCGTCCGCAATTCCATTATCGCCGGGACTTGAACTCTCTACTCATGGCGTTTGACTCTCTTTGACCATCAACTAACCGCCCATTGTCTATAGGTCAACATTCCCAAGACTAGAAACACCTACTGCAAGGGCAAGGAGTGCCGCAAGCACACCCAGCACCGTGTCACCCAGTACAAGGCCGGCAAGGCTTCGCTCTTTGCGTAAGTTGCCATTGATATCCGACGAGACATCCAATCAGACTCTAACATCCATTTTCTACACAGCCAGGGTAAGAGACGTTACGACCGTAAGCAGAGCGGTTACGGTGGTCAGACCAAGCCTATCTGTAAGTACATACCTTTATCAACTCTACCAAGTCAAGGCACACCCGACTAACATACCTCCTCTCCTCCTAGTCCACAAGAAGGCCAAGACCACCAAGAAGATCGTTCTGAGACTGGAGTGCGTCAAGTGCAAGACCAAGTGCCAGCTTGCCATCAAGCGCTGCAAGCACTTCGAGCTCGGTGGTGACAAGAAGACCAAGGGTGCCGCCCTTGTCTTCTAAGCGCCTCGTCTCCTCGCTGCCATTATTCTCTTCCTCTCTTCACTCCGTTGCCAACACAGTGGCGGCTGCCCTTTTTGTTTTTTTCGCTTTTTTATGCTGTCTTTGATGATTAGTGGGTAGATATGGGGTGAGTCTGGCGGGGTCTTGACGGCTCTGTTGGACTTCTCTTTTGTCGGAGTTGTAGGAGGTCGTGATGATGGTGGGTGTTTGGGGAGCTGGTGATACTGGCGTCCTGGGCATGGGATAAAAAAATACGAACAAAATGAAATTAAAAAAGCAATATTTGGTTTTGTTGTGCACATTGGTGTTTGTAGTGCCTGGAGGATGAATATATGATACCCGGTCTAGATTGTCATCTAGAATATTTTTCAGACGAACAATGCGATCCTATCATTGTGATTCACTGGGTAATGTATCATCTCAACATGGACTTGGCCTGTGCTTCACAACTCTTTGTGCCATGACGTATATGACGTCGTTTGTTATGAGTTGTAGTGTTTTGAGTCAACATGCCACAGTGGTTGATTCGCGTGTGATTGTATGTACCTATGAAAACTTCTTTCTGATGAATCATTGGGTTGCATATATAAGATTGCTTTAGAAGATGAAACTGCCGTCTGTTAAAGTATGGTGGTCACTGCGAATATCAGAGTATAGAGAAGGGGTCAAGATAGTTGTATTGGTTGTCGTTCGGTCACTGTGTGTTGAGTTGTCTATCTAGAAGAGGAAGAGAGGGAGAGACTATATCCCCAAGATGTTAGACACCCGTCTATCACAACAGTCGAGCAACAGCTCTGAACATAATCTCCCGCAGTTTATCACTCAAACACAACCATTTGTAGGGATCACTCTGATGACAATCACGATGTAGCACGCTCCTGTCACCGCAATAACACCATGCCAACATCATCTTGCGACCTCTAGAACCCTTCTAGAATGTCTCGTATGCAATCCGCATTCATCTCAACGCTTTCACTGTTATCCTCACTGACCGACTTTGATAGTATATCTTCTGCAACTTGATATGTCTGTTGTCTGGTATTGTTTCCCTCACATTTTCCCACTGACACGATAACCGGAAACCTGAGGAATCGACGATATACAGTACCATTCGACTGCGACATAGACTCAATGACAGAAAATACAGCCGGAAACGACGTGAATGTCGAGAGACAGGGCAACGGACCACCCTCTAGTTCTAAGCCTACTGGAACTAGATCTCGATGGGACGATATAATGGCAGCGTTGTCTTTGTCAATCGAAAAGTTGGATTCGGAGTTACCAGAGACACCAGTCAAAGAGGAGGTCACCGAAGATGTGAAAGTCAACATAACACCCCAAGAGGCTCTCTTGAATAGCGCTCGAGCAACATGGCATGAATATCTAGCAACAACTCGAGCATATGATCCACACTTTTCACAACTACCAATGAAGCTCAAGACGATGATTTGGAAGTTGGCATTTCCAGATGCATTTGGTGAATCTAGGGCCTTGTCGGTTTGTTACACTTTGTTTGCAAAGGAGCCTTTGATGATGACACCTCACCTTCGAACAGCGACTCAGAGCGTTCGGACAATGATGAGCATTGATCGAGAGACACGGAAGCTTTGCAAGGCGTCATACGAGGCTACTATATCCATCAATCACAAAGGCGTTCTCCATTTCAACCCCGCGAAGGATATCTTCATGTTAGACCAGATCTGGGTCCAAGGATCGTCCTGGGACTGGGTAAATCATTCGGATTTATTTGGCCAAATCCTCAATATTTCCATTAGCAGAACGGCGGCCAGTGAAGGACTACTTCAAAGTGATCTACGGTGGGAATCACTAGAGCTGCTGCACGTCCTGAAACAATTCCCTAATTTGAAGAGAGTATTCCTCAAAAGCTCCCGTGCCATTGGTCGTCGTCGTGGGGGCTTGAAGTGGCCAGGGACAGAAAACAGTGTTACTGTNTAAATCATTCGGATATATTTGGCCAAATCCTCAATATTGCCATTAGCAGAACGGCGGCCAGTGAAGGACTACTTCAAAGTGATCTACGGTGGGAATCACTAGAGCTGTTGCACGTCCTGAAACAGTTCCCTAATTTGAAGAGAGTATTCCTTAAAAGCTCCCGTGCCATTGGTCGTCGTCGTGGGGGCTTGAAGTGGCCAGGGACAGAAAACAGTGTTACTGTTCGATACATGGAAGCCAGTAGATATGACGGCGTACAAAGGTATACCCAGTTTATTCGAACCTGGCCTAACGTATGGGACTGTGAGGTACAACTTGGTATCAAAGACGAACCGGACGTTGAACACTCGGATTGGAGGGCAAAGGTTAACTACCAGAATATAACCGAGATTATGAATTCACCCGGAGAGAGACCGCCAGACCCGAAGAAATGTCCCCGCAAAGCTCACTTTGTTTGCTTTTGTGAACTGACAGAGTTAACTGGAGCATTCTCAGACTTTATCCGTTGTGCCCGGTACTTTACAAGGTATGACGAATCGGAGCATCCCGTCAACTGGGACAATCTACGGAACATCAAATTCTACCCGCTGATAGAAACCGAAAACAAGTTCTGTACGAACATGGAATCCGGTGGTCCATGGAGTAAAGCTTTGGAAGTCGGCCCTTTATGGGACAACGAAGTCTCGGGGAGATGCGTTTCTGGTGATCCATGGCACACGGTGTTTGGCGCGGAATTACACGATCCTAGTGAATTCTACTGGATCATGACTCCAGCGGCTATTGCGCGCCCTTTTGGAGTTAGGCCGCAGCAAGTCGAAGGATTCCTTGGGCAGAGCCGTGAGCCATGGGCAGCTGAGTATGGACGTAGATATGGCTATTTGTAAAAACGGGATCTTGCGAATGATGTTGCTTTTGCTTTTGAGTTGTGCGGCTGCGACGAGTACAGAGTAGTTCTAGATCATGATGATTTTAATGATAGCATTATTGATGAAATTACTTAGACTTCTATAGAGGAGTGACAGCCGGCTATGATCAGAATGATATTGATGATCACAATCAAAAATCTTGATACGGTTCGTCGTTGACGATGGTGTTGTCATCTGCGGTCAATGGTAGGGTTGCTCACACGTGACCAGGGTTGACAAAACTAACAGTGCGCAGAAATACTATGCGCACTCTGATACACGTATAATAAGGTGAAGCACAGTGCGCCGAACTGCGGACGACAGAACATCGCATATCAATCATAAGCATCGTTAAAATAAGTATCCTGACTTGTGCTATTATGCATATCGAAGTATATATGTACATATGTACCCTTCTCAGAGCGGAATCTTTCCATTGATACTTGAACCCCTGGCAAGATCTGCGGGACTGACCTTTTTCCGGGCATCTCGCTTTGCGTGATGTTTTACCTGCTGGAATCTTCCCGTACTTCTAGATGAGTTCTATTCTTAACAATCCGCGTGTCACTTTATGTGTGACAGATTGCTTGCGGTGAACTATCGGGTTTGCCATATCGGGTTAATACATGAGATAAAACTGTTGCCTGTAACACCCGCTTACATAGTTACACAATGCGTATGTGAAATCAGATTTCATCGCAACGGTTCCACTGTCAACATGACTGATAGCCCTTCAGAATATATCTTCCCTGGCCGGACGTTGTTGTGATTTAGTGCTATTTACATGACATCTTCTCATCAGTGTCATGACTGGAAGCACCGAGAATCTTGGTCACCTCATATCACCCGACCGGAACACCAATTCAGCCGCTGGAAATCTCCAAGTACAGAACGATAGACTGCCTTCTCACCACGACTCGACAACAACTGGATATCCAATGAAAAAGAACCTAAAAGCCACGTCTTCGGCCGTTGAAGCCTTTGATATGGGTTCACTGGAGCAATCACTCGATACCGGCGTTATCCAAGACGTGAAAGTCAACAAAGCGCCCGACATGGATAACTTGGATAGTCTTCGTGCGACATGCAGTCGAGATTCAACACCAACTTTCATGTCGAACCAACACTTTTCGCGACTGCCAATGGAGCTCAAGATCATGATTTGGAAGTTGGCATTTCCGGATGCTTTCGGGGAATCAAGAGTCTTGCCATTTTCCTATATTTTATTCACGAAGGAGCCGCTGTTGATGAGACCGCGACTTCGCATAGTGACGATGAGTGTTCGAACCATGATGAGCATTGACCGTGAGACACGGAAGCTTTGCAAGGAATCGTACGAAGCCACTATACCTTTTCATGGCCCAGGTCTCCTCCATTTCAACCCGGAAAAAGATATATTCCGATTCGACGAGTTCATAGCGGGGAAATGTGTCACTGAATGGCAAGATCATTCGGGTTTCTTCAGTAGAATCTTCAATATCAGCCTTGAAGCTGCCGACATTGACCTAAAACTACATCAACGTCCACTAAAATGTGTTATAGGGCGACTGTTCTATGTTCTTAACCAATTTCCTAACTTGAAGAGAGTTTTCTTCAAAGATGACACTCTCATTTACAACCCTGGAGACGCGACATGGGCGGGAACGAAAAACAGTATTACTGTTCGATATATCGAAACCAGAAGACGTTTTGGCTCGTCGGCTACCAGGCAATATATCCAAACCTGGCCTAACGTGTGGGATCAGAGGGCACAACGTAGTCTCGAGGGCGATAGAGCCGTTGAGAATCCGATCTCGACAGGACAGCCCAACGATTGCGATACAAACAAGACTACAAGTTTAGATGGAGAGACAACCTTCGACACCGAGCATCCGACCAGGAAAGCGGAGCCCATTGCAGGGTATGAAATGAAGTCCGTCACTAAAGCAATCTCAGACTATATCCGTTGTGCCCAGGCCTTTCTCAAACCCAGAGACTCAATACCGAAGCAGACCTACCGCTGGGAAACCCTACGGAGTGTCAAGTTTTACCAGCTGGTAGAAGTTATGAACCGACAGTGGGTGGCCCCAAAAGACCAAGACTTTTCGACCAACTGCCTAGAAATCGGACCTTTATTCCCTGACGACATTTCTATCAAGCCTATTTCTGATGCTGTTTTGTTGAAATATTTTGACCAGCAAAGTCTAGACTTTGTGGAGTTATTGTGGCTTACGGACCGACTGTCCATCGCTCGGTGTTTGGGTGTTTCTCGTCGGAAGATTGAGAAGCTTATTGGAAAGTCTGTCAGTTCGCTAGAGCATGGATATTCATCGGACAATCTGGAAGACTCGGATGATGACATCTCCGATTCCGACGGTCGCGCATATTCAGTATATGATGATTGTGAGTACGATTACGACGATTATGGATATATTTCAGGTTAAGATGATGTCTATCTTTAGGGTATTGCTATTGAGTCTGGCGTATCGCGGAATTAGACAGCAAGGCACCTAGAATGAGTGATCGTCGAAATGGGTATCATCTAGTGGAGGTAGATAGTTGCTTGCAGGGAAATTCGACAATAGGTATTGAACAGGCTGACTGGATACAGAGATTGCGTGATTTCTTCAAATAGATATAGACCAATCATCGGTGACTTTGCATCTGGGACAAATCTGTTGTTAGCATCCAAGCCAACCTGGACGTGATGCAGTAATGGGCCATGACTTCAGTGAATGTCTAGAATATCACGTTCATTGCTTTGCTTCTTAAGCTGAAGCCAAACAATTCAAATACACGGTACTGAACTTGTAGTAGTCCACCGCTTCATGCCAAAGCCTGTCTCTTCGTCCCCTCTGCACATGCTGCAGATTGCATCTTACCGCTTCTTCGCATTCCTCAAAAACGGTAGATAGTAGCCCTCCCCTAACTTCAACCCAAGGTAAGCCGAACTGGGACCTCTGATATTGTTGGACATGTTACCCTTGGTACTCAATCGTGGTCGAGTCGGCACTATGGTAGCATCATGCTTTGCAACCGCTACCTCCCAGTCTTTGTTAGGTGAGGTATCCCACTCTATGATGCTCTACTCTCTTACTCGTCGTCTGATGTTGCTAACAGAGGCTAACTTCTTCCTGGGTGGGCTCTTGTTGAGAGCTTTTTTGGCTTCCAGATCTACTATCTCATTGCCTCGGATGCCCTTATGACCTGGACATCACATTACTATGATGTCTTTAGTCTTACCATGGTTTTGAATGTATGTAACATGCACCTTCTCAATGTTGGAATTGCAGCTTGCACAGCATATTGGAGGGCTTGTGTAAGAGCAGTCGCACAGCCTTGAACTTGCTTTGTGGCTTGTAGGGACATCTCTAGTGGGCCCAGTTGGGCCAGTAAAATCTGTTCGAACTTACTCCAGTCCGCCTTCTTGACATTGTAGACTGTGGATTCATCTGTTAGTGCTGGCCTTGGGCCAACCTCAATAGAGATACATTCGTGATCGGACCCCATCAGGCCACGGTAAGACCATCGCCAATCTTTCCCAGGTAATGTGCCTAGAGTGAAAGCGAGCTCAATGACCGATCCGTATGTCAGCTTTGATCTGAAAAAGGCGCCTCCATGCTCACTTGAGACTACATCTGCAGACACTGAGAGCGTGACATCCCGGCCCATGAGCCAATGTACCAGTTCCGTAACTCAGTGTCAGGAGTCCCTTGCGATCCCCACCAATGATGATGGAAATTGAAGTCACCTAGTAGTAATACAGGTTTAGTAAGTTTGCCAAGCCTTTCAAAGAGCTTCAGTCTTTGTGTAGAAGACGGTCGTACGAGAGCAGTGGAAGTGGACTCAGCTGAATCAATGGGTTGATGCTGATTTCTCTTTCTTCAATGCCTTATAAACATGACGTAGGAGGGTAGTATTGAGGCATCGTCAATTGTGTGTGTGTCTACATATCAATCGTTTTTCAATAAAGGATCACTATAGTTTGCTTGATAGACCGAGATCTATCTCCTGTTGCCCCAAAAAGGAGGCCGAACCTTTGGGCTAGCTATTGCTGCATGTTCGATCAGGGACTATACGTGAAGCAACACTGACTTGGGTGTAGAAATTCCTACATGATGAACGGAATAACAGGTGGTGTACACCCATCAAACAGAACAGAGGCCAACAGCACGCATCCCTTTCGCTTCCGATACTTTATTGCTATGTTGAGGGGTACAAGTCGACCCTACGAATACATACTTACGGGTTGACAGCTCCAATGATCACCTTGACGTGTTCACTAGCTGGGACGAAACGGCATCGCGTTTTTCCAGGCAGATATACTCTATCAAACAATCTTGATATGCTAAGCCAAATCTTTGTCTTAGAGCCGAGGATTCTCAGTGTTATATTAGGGGCATAATATGTCTCGTGTAACGATACCTTTGCGAGAAAGTGCTCAGATTGTTATATGGACGTAGAGTCAATGATACTATACATAGGCGGGCTGTAATGCATAAACCAATGCTTTTCTTGGTAAGGTCTTTGTTCGGGTGCTCTGTTCACGTCTAACTCATTCAGGCACTTCCAACCAGCCGTGATCATGGCCAGGTGTTACAATACCGCCTCAAGACGACTTCAACGCAAACTACAATATCTGACTGGTCAACTCTATAACGATCGAGGTTAAAACCCACTACTTTGACTGGAATGTCTGACGACAAACAAGTACATCATACCGTCTTATTCCCATAACATCAAACCAAAGACACGCGGCACCCACAGAAACTGGCCATGATTTCCACATCTCGCTCTGGAGGCAATGACAAAAGTGGCGACGAGAGCCATCAAAGTGACGAACCTCCGAAGAATCTCGTGATCGCATATTCAGTTGCCAAGGAGTTTAGCCTGGAATATGAGGAGACACCATGGCCCGGTCAGCCATACTCAAATATGGGTCTCAACAGTACCACTGGTGTAAGCAACTTCAGCCAAGAATATGTAGATACACTACCAATTGCATGGAACGAGCTTACAATCCTGCCAAAGTATGGGGGGCATGCGAGTACCACTGCCCCGAAAAGATGAATCCTTTGGTCTTATCGGTGGTGGTGAGATTAGTGATCATAAGGGTATTACATATGCTCTGTATAAACCCAACCCTAATCGAAACCTACAGACAGGGTATGTATGTACATACAATCGGACAGTCACCTCGCGTCACCCAACCTGAACACAAATTCAGGGGCTGAAATCTCCATGTTCAAAACAATAGACTGCCTTCTCACCACGGCTCGACAACAACTGGATATCCAATGGAAAAGAACCCAAAAGCCACGTCTTCGGCCGCTGAACCCTTTGATCTAGGTTCACGGGAGCAATCACTCAATACCAGCGTCATGCAAGACGTGAAAATTCACACAGCGCCCGATATGGGGAACTTGGATAGTCTTCGTACGACATGCCGTTGGATTTCAACACCAACTTACAGGCCAGTCCAATACTTTTCGCGACTGCCAATGGAACTGAAAATCATGATTTGGAAGTTGGCATTTCCGGATGCTTTCGGGGAATCAAGAGTCTTGCCATTTTCCTATATTTTATTCACGAAGGAGCCGCTGTTGATGGTACCGCGACTTCGCATAGCGACGATGAGTGTTCGAACCATGATGAGCATTGACCGTGAGACACGGCAACTTTGCAAGGAATCATACGGAGCCACTATACCTTTTCATGGCTCAGGCCTCCTCCATTTCAACCCGGAAAAAGATATATTCTTATTCGACGAGTTTATAGCGGGGCATAGTGTTACTGAATGGCGAGATCATTCGGATTTCTTCAGTGGAGTCTTCAATATCAGCATTCCGAGGACCGACATAAACCTAAAACTTCGAGAAAGTCCAGCGCAATATCATGCAGAACGATTGTTCTATGTTCTCAACCAATTTCCTAACTTGAAGAGAGTTTTCCTCAAAGATGACACTCTCGTTTACAACAACCCCGAAGACCCGACATGGGCGGGAACGGAAAACAGTATTACTGTTCGATATGTCGAAACCAGAAACCATTCTGGCACGTTGGCTACCAAGAAATATATCCGAACTTGGCCTAATGTGTGGGATCATAGGACGCAGCGTAGTCTCGAGGACGATAGAGCCGTTGAGAATCCGATCTCGACAGGACAGCCCAACGATTGCGATACAAACAAGACTACAAGTTCAGATGGGGAGACAGCCTTCGACACCGAACATCAGGCCAGGAAAGCGGAGCCCATTACAGGATATGAAATAAAGTATATCCATGAAGCAATTTCAGACTATATCCGTTGTGCCCAGGCCTTTCCCAGACCCGGAGACTCAATACCGAAGCAAACCTTTCGCTGGGAAACCCTACGGAGTATCAAGTTTTATCGGCTGGTAGAAGTTACGAGCAGCCAGTGGGGGGTCCCAGAAGACCAAGACTTTTCAACTAAAATCATTGACATCGGTCCTCTGCGCTCTGACGAAATTGCTAACATGCCTATTTCGAATACTATGTTGCAGATATATTTTAACGGGCAAACGCTAGACTCTAGAGAGTTCCTTTGGCTTACGGACCGGGAGTCCATCGCTCTCTGTTTGCGTGTTTCCTGTCGCAATATTGAGGGGATTATTGGAAAGTATGTCTGGCCACAAGAATATGGAAATGTATTTGACGTTTCGGAAGCCTGGATTGATGATGACTATCATGATTCATTCGATTACGACAGTGATGAAGTTACTCCAGATTACGATCTTGATGGCGAGTTCTTGGGGTAATACGAATGAGTCTGGCGTATCGCGGAAATAGACGGCAAGGCACCTAGAATGAGGGATTGTTGAAATGGGTATCATCTGGTGGAGGTGGATAGCAGTTTACAGGCAAACTTGACACTATATGTTGAACAGGTTTACTAGATACAGAGATTGCGTGATTTCTTGAAGTTGAATTAGACTGACCACCGGTGGCTTTGCGTCTGGGACAAATCTGTCGTTGGTATTCAAGTTACGCTGGGCGTGAAGTAGTCATGGGCCAATACTTTAATGAATGTCTAGAATGTGACGTTCATCGTTTTTGCTTACTAACCGAAATAATCCAAATCCACAGTACTGAACTTGTCGTAGTCTATCCTTGTCTGAAATCTCCCATGCCTTCCACATGTGTAACTATGACGTCGGGGGGTGGTATTGACGCATCGTCAACTCTATGTGTCCATCTACAGTTGCACTAGATCGATATTAACCCTGGCCCCTTGCCTGTTGACAGGGTTACTTGGCGGATACCTGTTACAGGGGTTCACGTCAACCACGGTTTAATTAACGACATGTTGATCAGATCAATTACACCCTTTATACCACATGAACTGTGAACTCTAACGTCTACATTACTTTTTACTTTTTCGTTTTCAATTTTTCGTATTGCGCGATACTCTCAATCATGGGTTACTGGTTCCCTTCTGACGACGACGATGGGTGGGTCTCCGATATCCAGAGACAAGTCAATAAACAACGCCGTGAAGCCAAGGCAAAATCCCAGGCTAAAAAGGCAGCCAAAGAGAAGCGTGCCGCCGAGGCTGGGCCATCGGGGAGTAATTCCACTCCTTCAGGCCCTTCGGCTAACAGTTCCACACCCGCCGGTCCTGTGACAAACAAAACAACTCCCGCTGCATCCAATGCAACTCCTTTTAAGTTCAATCCCGCGGCGGCTTCTTTCACTTTCAACCCCTCAGCTTCCGCCTTTGTCCCTGGTGGTTCCGCGGCTAGCAAGCAACCCCCCGCAGCTGCATCGGCCAGCAACGCTCCTCCGGTTGGATCTTCTACAGGCACTTTTTTCGGACCTCTTGCAAACACCTTTACTCATGCACAAGCGTCCTCTGACAATGGTAAAAAGGTGAACCACATCAAAGTTGGACATTCGGTGGCTAGAAAACAATGGCTGCGGCCGATGGAGAGTCCATGGTTTTATGGCCGGATGAAGAAGAGAAAGTTGATCACCAACATCCCCAGGGTCATGAAGCGTGTTCACCCGGAATTCATTCATACCCTCCCCATCACGTGGAATGGATTCCCAATTCCTGTGGAAAGGACGTTCCATTCATTTGAAAGGCTGCCAATGGAACTCAAGCTCATGATCTGGCGATACGCTTTTCCTGAAGCCTTTGGTGAGTCTAGGGTCTTGACGTTTAGGTACGCACCGGAGCGAAAAGTCCCTCTGCTGTCTACTCCTCAACTCGGAGTCGCGGCTATGAGTGTACAGGTACTCATGAGCATCAACCGTGAAACACGGAATCTCGGTCTGGCGACATATGGAACTTTGCTACCAGTTAATGCAAAAGGACTTATCTGGATCAACCCCGAAAAGGACATCATCATGTTAAGTGAAATCAAAACAGAAAAGGCACTTGACATGTGGCAGGACCACTCGGAAATCACCAGCAAGATCATAAACCTTGCCTTTAGCCGTATTCTTCCGTCTACGGGCATTGTCGATAATCACAGTATGCACAAGGGACAACAGCTGTTATACTTTTTGAACATGTTCCCCAATCTCAAAAGGGTCTTCATCCGCGACTGTTCAGCACTACGGAACANATCAAAACAGAAAAGGCACTTGACATGTGGCAGGAACACTCGGAAATCACCAGCAAGATCATAAACCTTGCCTTTAGCCGAATTCTTCCGTCTACGGGCATTGTCGATAATCACAGTATGCACAAGGGACAACAGCTGTTATACTTTTTGAACATGTTCCCCAATCTCAAAAGGGTCTTCATCCGCGACTGTTCAGCACTACGGAACAGAAGGGTTCTAAATTGGGCCGCGACTGAAAACAGTGTTATTATGCGCCTTCTGGAGCCAAGAAGGGAGTACCCGGGCGACTCGGAATACATTTCAAAACTCCAAACATGGCCCGACGTATGGGATTGCGGAGTCGAACTTGGAATCGAACCACCTAAAGACGGACGAGTGAGAACCATGCCCTCACCCACATCCAGACAACTCGAGATGGATCTATACTCTACTAGCATTGACGAGCCTGAGATAGACTTACCGGACACCATTGTCGGATGTGGATCCCGTCACATAGCCCGGGGCTTTTCTGAGTTCCTGCGATGTGCCGAGGCCCTTGCCAGGCCGGAAAAGATCCCGAAAAACTGTAACTGGGGAATGTTGAAGAATATCAAATTCTACCCACTTGTGGAGCTTGTAGACCCCCTTTGGCCAGTCTGTCACGATCTCAGCAAAGACAACTTCTGTGCCGAGTCCGGTCCTCTAGACGTGGTCCAATTCAACATTTACAGTGACGAATTTAACACCCCTGCTATCCGAGTGGCTGATCATGCCAACTTCAGTTGGCTTCGCTCCCGGACTTATATTGCGAGATGCCTGGGGACTACTCCGGAGAGTGTCCGGGATTTAATTGGCCCTCCTACGGGGCTGATTGTTCCTGAAGGAGAATCGGAGGATGATTATGAGTCGGGTTGGGATGAGCAGGAGGGATCGGAGGATGAGGATTATGACGATGATTATGGGTTCTATGATGAGGATGGGGATTATGGCGGCCGTAGGGCCTTTCAAGCGATGTTGATTATGGCGATGTTGGAAAATGAGGGTTGAAATGGTGGAAGCTTCCCATGGAGATGGTTTTCTGTCGTTCTTACTTTGTTTTTGTGTTCATATCCCCTTTTGCTATAATGATGTTGGCCATATCAAGCCACAATGAAGTTTGTTTATTCATGCACTATGTGGTGAAAGTGTGTGGTTTTTGTGCTAGTAATGCGCACATTGTTCCTCGAGGTGGAACGGTTACAGAGAGTCATCTATGGATTGAGTAGAACATGATACATACATGTATTCACTAAATGATCGTGGCGTGCGATTTGCCTTGGGAGTTTACTTGTCATTTTCAACTTCTGGTTTACCATGTAGTTAATTTGCGTCATGTTCCCTCGTTTGTGGTACGTGACACGATGTTGGGTGTGTTGGCTTAATGTGCTCATTCTGTCCGCCCTACAGGGTGACTGCTTGTGTAAGTTCAGTGGCATGGTAAAGATTCTCTCTTTGGATTCCATAGGGCGTAGCTCTGGTCTATCATGTAGTCATGGGTATTTACGGTAATGTCAACACCCAGAACCGGTAAGTTTAGTTTACCAGCTGAACTTCACTATTAACAAAGCCATACTACTTGAACACGCTATCTAAAAGCCTTCTCCGATGATCAATGATCTCCCACCACCATACCAAATCGGACCATATCTGATATCAATGCCACGTTCTTCGCCAACATACCAGTCAGCTTCTGTCCCTTCATCTCTGTGGAACACAGTCTTCAACCATTCGTTGATGTCATCGATAGCCTGTATCCACTTAGCAGCACTATCGGGGTCGATTTCACGAGATTCCCCAATGAATCTGCCAAGGGTTATGTGGGCAGTGGGAAACTGATATCTAGGTTTCAGCTCCACTCCAATGCTTTGAAGTTCTTTAGTGAGACCATTTCGAAGCATGTGATAGTTATAAGTGTCTCCGACAACACCTGCATCCTTTTCAGCGGCGCTCATCATATCTTCATGGGTATACACTCCTTCTCCCATGGCAGGAACAAAAGTCAAGGCAAATGCCGCCCTGTCATACGTCACCAAAGGCTTCACCAATCTCGCTCTATGCTTCAATGTATAATCCGCAATCTGTATCCGATGCGGTCTAATTTTCTCAATCAACCGTACAACAACCTCCGGCTCCTGCTCATACGTCACATCAACAACATTCAAATGCAGATTNTCATCTCTGTGGAACACAGTCTTCAGCCATTCGTTGATGTCATCGACAGCTTGTATCCACTTAGCAGCGCTATCAGGGTCGATCTCACGAGATTCCCCGATGAATCTGCCAAGGGTTATGTGGGCAGTGGGAAACTGGTATCTAGGTTTCAGCTCCACCCCGATGTTTTGAAGTTCTTTGGTGAGCCCGTTTCGAAGCATGTGATAGTTATAAGTGTCTCCGACAACGCTTACATCCTTTTCGGCCGCGCTCATAATATCCTCATGGGTATACACTCCTTCTCCCATGGCAGGAACAAAAGTCAAGGCAAATGCCGCCCTGTCATAGGTCACCAAAGGCTTCACCAATCTCGCTCTATGCTTCAATGTGTAATCCGCAATCTGTATCCGATGAGGTCTAATTTTCTCAATCAACCGTGCAACAACGTCCGGCTCCTGCTCATACGTCACATCAACAACATTCAAATGCAGATTCTCAACAGGCGTCATCCAGTACTCCCAGGCATCTGGGATGACTACCGCCAGTCTCTCTTGGATCCCACTCGCTAGTCGGGCGATGCGTTTGGGTGGGGTGGCCCAGAGAGCTAGACAGTTACGCGGGTCGGGGACTTTTTCCCGGAGAAGACGGGTTAATGTGGGATCTGGGGAAAGAGTGGTTCCTGGGGTTTTGAATTGGAGTGTCTGGGTTGATTGTCGGGTTTGACGGTGGTTGTCATAGGATTTCCGGATTAGGGACTTGGTGGTTTAGTTAGGTTGGGACTTGAGCGGTGGAAATATAGTGAAACAACGTACCAAATCAGTCTCATCAAGAGAAAGTTTGACGGGGGGTTGTTCGGTGGACATTGTTTTGATACCAAATATATGTGTGTATATGTAGCCCTTGAGCAATTATATGGTATACATGNGGTGGGGTGGCCCAGAGAGCTAGACAGTTACGCGGATCGTGGACTTTTTCCCGGAGAAGTCGGGCTAATGTGGGGTCTGGGGAAAGAGTGGTTCCTGTGGTTTTGAATTGGAGTGTCTGGGTTGACTGTCGGGTTTGACGGTGGTTGTCATAGGATTTCCGGATTAGGGACTTGGTAGTTTAGTTAGGTTGGGACTTGATCGGTGGAAATACAGTGAAACAACGTACCAAATCAGTCTCATCAAGAGAAAGTTTGACGGGGGGTTGTTCGGTGGACATTGTTTTGATACCAAATATATGTATATATATGTAGCCCTTGAGCAATTATATGGTATACATGTCGTAAGGGACAATATTATTCCGGTTCAATCAACCTCCAAACCAAACTTCAACATCATCTGTCCTTAGGGTTATGAACAACGCATTGTTTAACCCTGCGCGTAATCATACTGTGTAAACGCGCTTGATCGCCACGCCAATTCGAAAAGCAGCTTACAGGGGGTATTGAGTGACGTCGACCACAACCAAGCTACAATTAACATAGGCAGCTAACCGTTATTTTAGTCCAGGTGTGTACAGAGACACACAACCTACATTTTGCAATTACCCCTCCACTCCGCACGTCGATATCATTTAAAATTACTGCACATTTTTAATATGCGTATGTAGATTTCATCTTTTGCCATCTACTTTCATCACGCATTTTGGGAGCACATGCTCTGTTTCTTTCTCTTTCACCCATACATAGAATTTCTTTTGCTTCTTTCATTTCCATTTTGTCGTCGATAAAATGTCCAGACACAACAACGCACGCCACAAGCGTGTCGCCCCAGATGATTCAGATTCAGATTTAGACGTACCGTCTCGCCAATCTAAGATACAGAAACTATCTGATGAATCCAGTGAAGATGAGATTGCCGATGAAGAGCCCGTTGAAATAAGCTCCGGCGAGGATGACGATGAAGAGGATGATGAGGAAGACGACTCTGAATTGGATAGCGAAGACGAAAGAGCAGAAGCCATTGGACGTGGTCGTCGTGAACTCCGACAGTGGGTTCAACAATATGTAGAAGACGAAGCTTTTTCATCGGACGAGGATGATTCAGAGGGAGATGAATTCGAACGATACGGTTCGGCCGAGCCATTTCAAATCGGATTTTCGGTGGCCAAGCGTATGGGGTTACGACCTTTGGAAGATCCATGGGCTGTCATATCTTCAGAAAATGGAGAAAGCAAAAAAGTCCCCAATTCGATTCCTTTCGACCATCCAGACTATATATANCATTTAAAATTACTGTCGATTTTTTAACATGCGTATGTAGATTTCATCTTCTGTCATCTACTTTCATCACGCACTTTGGGAGCACATGCTCTGTTTCTTTCTCTTTTACTCGTACATGGAGTTTCTTTTGCTTCTTTCATTTCCATTTTGTCGTCGATAAAATGACCAGACACAACAACGCACGCCACAAGCGTGTCGCCCCAGATGATTCAGATTCAGATTTAGACGTACAGTCTCGCCAATCTAAGATACAGAAACTATCTGATGAATCCAGTGAAGATGAGATTGCCGATGAAGGGCCCATTGAAATAAGCTCCGGCGAGGATGACGATGAAGAGGATGAAGAGGAAGACGACTCTGAATTGGATAGCGAAGACGAAAGAGCAGAAGCCATTGGACGGGGTCGTCGTGAACTTCGACAGCGGGTTCAACAATATGTAGAAGACGAAGCTTTTTCATCGGACGAGGATAATTCAGAGGAAGAGGAATTCGAACGATACGGTTCGGCCGAGCCATTTCAAATCGGATTTTCGGTGGCCAAGCGTATGGGGTTACGACCTTTGGAAGATCCATGGGCTGTCATATCTTCAGAAAATGGAGAAAGCAAAAAAGTCCCCAATTCGATTCCTTTCGACCATCCAGACTATATATACAAGATCCCTATGGAATGGCATGGCCATCCAATTCCCGCTGAGAGATCATTCCACCCGTTTCCTAAACTGCCAATGGAAATCAAGATCATGATCTGGAAGCATACTTTCCCAGAGGCTACTGGACGGTCGAGAATCTTGGACTTTGCACATCTCCCGGAGGCAAAGTGGCCTTTGGTGTCGAATGGTAACCTTAGATGGGCGTCAATGGGCTTGCGAGTGATGATGAGTATCCATCGTGAGTTGCGGAATCTTGCCAAGGCAACATACAGGACCACGTTAGCTGTGGACGGTGACGGCCTCGTTTGGATCAACCCCGAGAAGGATATCATCATGTTGGTTGGAATTGCTTCAAAAACGCCGATGGATCTTTGGCGGGTTAGCCATAGTATCAGTAGCAAGATTATCAATTTGGCCTTGGAGTTTGATACTCCCCATAACGGTATAGTCCGGAATTCGGAACTGACCAGGGCGCAACGCTTGTTGTACTATTTGAACTTCTTCCCGAATCTCAAGAGAGTCTTTCTTCAAGATGACACACAAATTAAAGACCCGCGAGTGTTGGAGTGGGCTGGAACCCACAAGAGTATTACCACCCGTCACTTTGATTGTGAAGAGAACGAGATTGGCGAGTTTAGCCATAGACTATCACTTATGACGTGGCCAGATGTCTGGGATTGTGCGGAGGAACTTGGGATCAAGGAAACTCAACCGAGTCCAGAGCAATCATTTTCCGAAGATTTTGATGACGAGAACGAAGTCAAGGATAAAGGCAATGGTGTTAGAGAGTCTATTATCGGTGCTGGTTCAGAGCATCTAGAAAAGGCATTCATTGACTTTGTAAAATGTGCGGAGAACATTGGACACCCTAGATCGTTGCCACAAAGGTGTAATTGGGAAACATTGAAGAACCTCAAGTTCTACCCAATTCTAGACCTTAGCGGTGCGACTTGGCCTCTTCGCGTGGGACATCCGGGATCAATTCATTTGATCAAAAGAACACCTGATGCCCTCGATTACAGCTGGCTTCGCTCGCGGACCCACACTGCCAAGTCATTGCGTGTTTCTCGTGAGCAAGTCAGGGAAGTGTTTGATGAAGAACTTGGTGGAGTTTCTAGTGACGAGGAGCCAGACGAGGCTACTGAAATAGTCTACTCGGAGTATGAATTCGATAGTGATCCTTTGGATCCTGTTGTTGAAGATGATGATAACGAATCTATTGGTGGGGTGGGCGAGGAATTAGATGGTCCGGATGCAAGCGATTCGGAAACAAATGTCCTCTCTGTGGAGGAAGAAGATATGGAAAATCAGTCAGATAATGACTTTATCGTTGGTGACGACGACGAACTTGAGTATACTGTTGGTGATATCCTTCCAGATGACAGTGATATCGAGGGTGGTGATGTCGTAGACACTTCTCCCGCTCAACCGAGAAAACCACGGAGACGACTTGGTCCCAGGGAAACGACAGGGTATACCGGGGTTCTGGGACTTCGGCAACGAGCTATCGTCATTGACTCGGATTCAGAAGAGGATGGAGATGATGAAAGTATAGCTGTTGTACCGGCTAAACAGAGACGAGCTAGGAATCGTGTGGCTTTGGATAGTAGTTCTGATGGTGAGGGTGAGAGTGGGAATGTTGAGGACGCTGTTGTTAAAGTTCAAGATAAGCGTCGGATCATCGTGTCTAGTGATTCAGATGAATGAGGGTTTATGGGATTGTTTGATTAGATTTGGGGTTAGTGCGATTCTTGTTACTTTTTGGGGGTCTTCTTTTCTACTGCATAGATTGTATTCATTTCCGGTACTCGTTTAGATGGGTGAACAGGTTATACATAGCATGTTGTAGAACATGAGTGGGTCTATAAGTATGCTTTGTTTGTTTGTTACATGTTTTCCAAATTGGGAAGTTGAGAGACTCCAGGCTGCAGGATACGAATATTGTGTGGTTTTGGTGTTTAACAGTTGATATTGAGGACCGAGAAACAAGCGGATGATGGGTTGTTAGACAATTGTATATCAATCACGGATAACACCCATAGTTGATATCTTAATACACTCTATCACGATAGTAAGTCAGACAATTGATAGGGTTCCCTCTGGGTCTTAGCATGAATGCATATCAAGGTAGTGTCAGAGAAGTAGCAATCAATCCGTCGAAATAGACGCGCGGGCCTAGATCTGATGTGTTCTTTCTTGACCAGGGACCATGGACGGACGAACCAACGAGATCAGTCAAGAAAACGGGACGACCGCGAATAAGGTAAACAGTGGTAGGCGTCTTTTGTCAAAAAGGAAGACAAATAATCATGGAGGCGGGGANTTGTTTGTTTGTTACATGTTTTCCAAATTGGGAAGTTGAGAGACTCCAGGCTGCAGGATACGAATATTGTGTGGTTTTGGTGTTTAACAGTTGATATTGAGGACCGAGAAACAAGCGGATGATGGGTTGTTAGACAATTGTATATCAATCACGGATAACACCCATAGTTGATATCTTAATACACTCTATCACGAAAGTAAGTCAGACAATTGATAGGGTTCCCTCTGGATCTTAGCATGAATGCATATCAAGGTAGTGTCAGAGAAGTAGCAATCAATCCGTCGAAATAGACGCGCGGGCCTAGATCTGATGTGTTCTTTCTTGACCAGGGACCATGGACGGACGAACCAACGAGATCAGTCAAGAAAACGGGACGACCGCGAATAAGGTAAACAGTGGTAGGCGTCTTTTGTCAAAAAGGAAGACAAATAATCATGGAGGCGGGGAACGTTCCTTGTGACTTGATGATGACTTGCAAGATATCAGTAACGTAGTATACATACATACATACATCGATCACAACAAATATTGTGTGTTGGCCTAACATGGCATCGTGTGGTTGGGTTGGAAAGATCGACAGGGGGTCAAAGATACCAACCGTATTTGTCGATGAAGGAGAGAAAAATCAGTTTGAGATGATTACATTGCATTGACTTTTAGGATATGAAGCATGCTTTGTGTGGGGATGGGTTCGATCGAGATGTTTAGGGGGGTTTCTGGTTTATTCGGTGATTTCTCTGCTTTGTTTGGGCGAGTTTCGAAGGGTCTGAAGATGATATTTGAGTTTGTTTGGGGAGAAAAAGGGTTTGCTTGATGGATTAAGGTTAATCTAAGTCTATCGATTATCGATCTAGTATGTAAGTTCTTTCCTTGAATACCCAGCCACAACTATTCAAGCAAGGAAACAGCCACAGTGACATCACTAATTCCTCCATCCTTAAAGCATGTGCTCCGCCTACTATAAAAGCCTATTCTAAAAAAGCTCTATAGAAGCAAAGTTAACCAATCCATCGGACTTCTTCCTTGTACTGTACATACTCAACAACATAAACAGCCACGCTTCACTGCCCGATAATCCCTGTGCAGATGCGGCCGGTGGCTCGAACATAGCGTTGTCAGGGTATATCCATCCATTCATCCATCCATCGAAAAAAAAAAACGGAAACAGCAGAAACCCCCCCAACTTAGGAAAGGAAAGGACATATGCATGCATGAGGGATATTTATGGGGGAGAAAATACATATAGATAGTCGAGGACCCACGTTTGTACTTACTTTGGTCTTGATTTGGTTTTTTTGCTATCAAGTATTTCTTTCTTTTTTTTTTGTGTCTTGGCATCTTTTAGCAAATGAGTGACACGGGTGGTTGCCTATTTTTGCATTTTTCTATTCATCAGCATTTGATTTAGCTATTACTACATCTAGCATTGGCGTGAACAAATCACGAGATTTACAGATCCATCATCTCGTCTGTACTTTATCCAACTGCCAACACTCGTTTATCTCATCACATGCGTTTTAATATCCTTTATAACCCTGTCTCTTCATCTTATAATCAACTACAACAACAACTACGACAATCGTCAAAATGAAGCCTCTCAGTCTATTATCTCCCATTCTCTTCCTCCCATTCGTCACCGCCCGATTCCAAAATGACTTCTCATCATATCCATCCGGCTCTATTTCATGTCTCTATTCTTCCGATGCTTCTTCCGGATGTAACGGGGAAACCGTCGCCATCATGAACGCCTGTCTCTGTGCGAATGGAGGAAACTTTATCACCAATACAGCTAAATGCATGGCGCCCCAGAATAGTTCGGATCTTTCAGCTACATACTCTGTTTTAAAGGTGAACTGTCAAACTACCTCATCGAGTATCTCAGTTACCAGTGATGAATTCATGGCAGCCGCAAATGAAGCTATCAGCTCTGCTAGTGCCGCTAGTTCAACCTCCACTTCGGGATCTTCCACCGCTACAAATGTAATCCAAGCCGCCGCATCCGCATCCGCATCTACAACCGGAACCACCTCCAACACCACCACATCATCCACAACAACCGCCACCGCCACTTCAACCACATCCTCCTCCTCCTCTCGTCTCTCCACCACCGCCGCCGTCGGAATCGGTGCATCCCTAGGCGTAGTCAGTCTCCTCGCAATGGGTTCCGCCATCTTCTTCATCCTTCGTCGTCGCCAAGCAAAAAAGACAACCACTACACAAACAGCCCTTCTCCCCTCTCAACACGACTATCCCAAGCCTCCACCATCTTCTCATGCCTCTTGGTCCCCGACATCTCCCATGACACAAGTCGGTGCTTGGGATGCTACCCAGGGAAACTCCGGGGCTTGGGGTGCCCCGCCTGGATATGTAGGCGAGATGTACGCTGGAGACGTCAAAGTGGGGCCATCTACTGCGGTAGAAATGCCCGCTCAAGTGGTCGTTTACGAGTTGGATAGCACGGCGGTTGATAAGCCGTTGGTGGAAATGCCGGGTAGTGGTGATATGGTACATCCTAGGGTTTTGAAGCATCAGGAGATGCGGGACAAGGCACTTGCTGCTGCTAGAGAGACATCTTGATGGGTATGGGAAAATTGGTTGGCGTTTGAAGGTTGCTTTTTATGTATTCATTTTGTTTTTGGTTCTTTTNATGTACGCTGGAGACGTCAAAGTGGGGCCATCTACCGCTGTCGAAATGCCCGCTCAGGTGGTCGTTTACGAGTTGGATAGCACGGCGGTTGATAAGCCGTTGGTTGAAATGCCGGGTAGTGGTGATATGATACATCCTAGAGTTTTGAAGCATCAAGAGATGCGAGACAAGGCACTTGCCGCTGCTAGAGAGACATCTTGATGGGTATGGGAAAATTGGTTGGCGTTTGAAGGTTGCTTTTTATGTATTCATTTTGTTTTTGGTTCTTTTGTTTTTTTCTTACTAGCGATACATGCTTTACAATATATCAGATCCATACGTGTGATCTGTTGGTTCTTTCCACATATTCATCTTGATAACTGTGATATCGACAAAAGTGTATGTGTAACAACCATCATAACCATCTATGTATGTATACTCCAACAAAAACATGAAATCCCGTAACTCACAATCACACCAAGCTACATCTAATAACATTCATGCCCATCCACTTGTACATTGTGCACGTTACATGTAAATTACATGCATACATCCAATATGTCGGAGGTTCTCAACTCACGACAGGGGTGTGAGACAAAAATGGAAGGTTCCGGCGTGGCATTGAAGTCAAGGCCTTTCCGATATCTTTTTCCTTTTTGGGTTTTTTTCTCGATACCCTTGTCTGGAATTGTCCGTGAATAATGTGAAATTCGTGGAAACATTGATAAAACGGACTATATATTTTCTCCAATATCATAGCAATACATGTGTAAATTTCACAAACGGACAATTCACCAGTTGAAACTCCGTTAACTTTTTATTACCAACACATATGTATCATACCAACTCTTTAACCGCACCAGCTTATTTCTTGCGGTTGGGAAGTGCCTTGGGAGCCGGCTCCGGAGCCAACTCCTTCTCAAAGGGAATGAACGAAGGAGCACCGGGGATGTACTTGCGCAGAGGCTCGGGAATGTTGATACCCTCGGCCGTCTGGTTGTTCTCGATAAGGCACGAAAGGGTTCTGGTGGTGGCCGTAAGAGTCGAGTTGAGGCAGTGCACGTACTTGATGCGAACTGTTGGGTTTGGTGGTTAGTACTTAACACATGTAGAGAAATCATATAAAAACTTACCATCAGTCTGAGTCTTGGCGCCAAAACGGATATCCAGCTCGCGAGACTGGTAATCAAGGCAGTTAGAGCACGAGACAAGCTCACGGTACTCGCCCTGGTGGGGGAACCACGCCTCCAGATCATACTTCTTAGCAGCAGCGTTGTTCAGCTCCGACGAAACAATGCTAACAACACGGTACGCCAGACCCAAAGACTGGTAGAACTCCTCAGAGCTAGCAATCATCTCATCAAACATCTCCCACGACTTCTCGGGGTCCGTAAGAACAAACTGCTCAACCTTCTCAAACTGGTGCACCCGGAAAATACCCCAGGCGTCCTTACCGTTACCAGCCTCACGGCGGTAGCAGGTCGAGTAGCCAGCATACTTGAGAGGAAGCTGCGAGGTAAGCAACCACTCACCAGAGTGGTAAGCGGAGATAGGCTGCTCCGAGGTAGCAATCAGGTACTTATCGTTCTGGGGCTCACCGTCGGTGATCTTGTACAACTCATCGTCGAACTGGGAAAGCTGGGCAGTCTTGGCCATGGCCTCGCGCGTCATCATCTGCGGGGTGGCAAGGGGAGTGAAGCCCTTGTTGTGGAGGAACTCCAGACCGTAGTTGATCAGGGCCTGGTTGAGGAAGACACCCCAGCGGCGGAGGAAGTAGCCACGGTGACCCATGACTTTGACACCACGCTCGGGATCGTAGCCGTCCAGACGGTCGAGAACCTGGTGGTGGGAGAGGACATCCTTCTTCTCGACGACGTAGCCCTCGGGAGCCCAGGTGCGGACAGTCTCGTTGTCATCCTACATGGAGGTATGTCAGCGACCCCCTCTAATAACAACTTCCATATCTTCTTAAATACGCACCTCAGTATCGGAAACAGGAACAGAAGAGTGAACAATGTTACCAACAGTCTTAACCTTGTTACGCAGGGCAACGTTCTTCTCCTCAGCCGAGGCAAGAAGGTCTTTCTTCTCCTTCTCAAGAGCAATCTTCTGCTGAAGAAGCTCATCAGCGTTCTCCTTGGCCTTCTTCTTGGCACCGATTTCCTTCTGAACAGCGTTGATCTTGCTGCCCATCTGGGTGGCGGCTATCCATCATGACGTCAGTATTTCGTGAATCGACGTGGGGGTTGGACTTGGGCTTGGGCTTGTCGGGTTCGGCTTGGGTTATAGGACTGTGAGTTGGGTGAAACTAACCGTAGAGGGCTACACGAAAGGTTGTAGTTAGTATATGCTTTTCATAGTTTCTTTATGTACCGATGGGGCTTACTCTTGCGGTGGTCCTGCCACAACTCAATGATCTCGTCGACAATCTCAACAGAGTCGCCACTATCAACCGTTAGCCCATTACCCTTCTAAACCAACTATCAACTACCCCATCAAAACCCAACATACCGAGCCTTCTGCGAAGCCTTAATAACCTCCGGGTTACCGCCCCTACAACCAAAAGTTAATACCCCATCACCAAATGCGCCCATCCAACATAAAAACGAACCGCTCAGTGATGAAATCCTGGATATCAAGCATTTTGTCTAGCCTATTTAAACAAATCAAGTATAGTAAAAAGAAAGATAGAAAGGTCCAAATAATAAACCCCAACGCGTTCAATAACCGTTGCTAGATTCGCAAAAATCGCAAAATACCATGTGACTCAAGACTATCACCAAACGTCGTCGAGATTTCGAAACCACTATAACCCTAATCAGTACCCCTCAATCGTGCACACATGCGAGACCCCCACCCTTGCATTTGTTCAGACAAGGAAGGTGGGGGAGACGATTTGAGGGCCGTGCATATCCCCTTAAGTAAGATAGTCTCGTTAAAAGCATCAATGTGTGTTCAACGACAACCAAGATGTTATCAACTCGACAGGGTGGATATCGATGTTGAGATATCTGTGTTACATCATGAATAACACTATATAAGGCATTCTGCACACTAAACATATACTAAAAGATGTTTCAGTATCCCCAGAAATATAAAAACTTGGGCTAAAACGCTTCCATTCACATGTCACATTCCTTTTCAAACCCCAAATCATATAAAACAAATAGTATTAAAAACGACCTATTCTTCAGTGTTGACTACATCTGTCGTGAAACAAGACCGTGGTAGCATAATCCGGCATCCTTTAACTTCACTGGTGCTTTCCTAGATCTTCTGCCTAGTCTAATGTCATACAAACCAACATGTAACCGAAACACCAATGTGCAAGCCAAACAGACTGCACTACAACTGCCACCAACTATCCCGGGACCTCGAAACCATGGAATCTTTCATAACAAACATTTCATCCATGGCAACTCTTTGCGATAGCCCATATGACTCTTCATCAGACGTGCACAAATCAACTCCCTTATGACGGTTCCCAACGGTTACCGTGACGCGGCCATTGCTTGGTTGCTTGATACTCTAGATAGTAAAGACAAAAACAAGACAGGAAATGTAGGAAATACAAGCGAGGCCAACCCAAGTGGTCCCCAAGCAATAAACATCAGGCCTAATAAGCAACGAGAACAACGCAAAGGCAAACGAGGTATCATGACGAAACGCAGAACAGAAAACAGTACCAGTGTCGTATGTCTACATGAGAACACACTGTTTAGCCGCTGCCGGCTCATCAGGACTCGAAGATCTTTCAATCTCACTAATCATCAACTCGAATGCCTTGGTGATGTTCTCATTGTAACGGGCACTAGCCTCGGTCCAGGCGCACCCCCACTTCTCGGCTAGCTTCTGACCATCCTCGACGGAGACTTGCCTTTGCTCGGGCCGTAAGTCAGACTTGTTTCCAATGATGGTGATAGGAACACTTTCGACTCCCTGTGTGATGTAAATGGTTAGTCACGAGACAAATTAAAGGGAATGAGGTGGTGAGTAAGATGACTTTGTGTCACCCTTTCAAAAAAGGAACTTCTGTCGTACCAGCTGGTTGAGGATCTTATCCCGAATGACTTGAATCATTTCAAATGATGGCAAAGATGCTACTGAGTAGACCATCAAGTATCCATGGGTACCAATGAAGTGCTTGCTGTTGAGAATGCTATATTCATCCTGGTGGTGGGGTATGTTAATAACTGTAGATATCGTGTTATAGCTAATCATCAGACTTACCAGACCGGCAGTATCAACAATTTCAGCCTGATACTCTTGGCCCTTGAATCTCAGGGGCTTAACAAAGGTGTTTTCAATAGTAGGGTAGTAACTATCAACGAAATGACCCTCGGTGAATTGCACAGCAATAGACGACTTGCCTATTTGGATATTAGTATGAATTGCACAAACATGTCTATGTTAGTGGGGTAGTGGGGTCGAGTATGGTTTAGACATTTGAGGCTCTATGAAACCCCATTCGCCCGGATGAATAGCATCAATGCTTGACTGACAATTAAAAAGCGGTGTGCTTTCCTCCGCCAATGTCACATCATGGCTGCATTTGAATAACGAACAAATGTATATTGCAAACACAGTTATATCTAGTCAATACTAGTTGACCTGTAGATATGACGACGTCAAACGCGTTTCCAAGTCAAAACATCCCGGAGACTGGTGCATTCATTGGTCCAACTCCAGGCGGAGCTGCGGTACATAGCATTTGAGCCGCAGGTCACCGAAACCCACATTCGGTTGAAGTGTCACTGACCACAAGCAGCTGAGCAGTGAGTCTTGTATCTCATACACTTGCACAAAAATGTGGCTGGACCCGGTGACAGACCGCTTGGTCAGCATGTGGTTCGGGCGGGTCAGACAAATGTGACATTTGCTGCAACTAAGACGGGTCCAGTACTGAGATAGATGCATGCTATATCCAAAATATGAACTTTCTGGTTTTGGTGCATCTGTCGTCCAACTAACCGGTCGGTTTTATATGAAAGCTCGCATGACATCACGGGAGTATTGGAAAGTGACTCCACTCACACGCCAACGCGAAGACCCACAGGCTGGAACAATGGCAAGTGGCCACATGATGAGAATGTAATGTCGCAGAACTAAGACTTACCGACCGAACGGCTGCCGACCAGCGCCATCTTGCGTTGTTTGGCCATTTTGAGCCGTTAAAAGTGGCGTAAAAAAAGGGTTGACTTTGACGGATATGGCAGAGTAGATGCCAACAATAACGATATGAAAAGATGCTGCCCTGTTGTTGTAAAGGGGGCGAGCAATAAAGATGGTGTTTGCGAGGTCGATCTCTCGACGTCGATAGACTAGAAAGACGGATAAAAAAAAGACCAGGTAAATCCAAAGACTGGGAACAAACTCCAGACTTGGATTAGCAGGGCCTGTCTACTTCACCAAACCAAGAAGGAATGCCAAAGTGCGGTTGTCGCGAGCTCGGGCACTTACGGTGGGGGAGCCAGACAGGGCAAATCGTGTGGAGCAAAATATGTGCTGGTCAGGGTTCAAATGTATTCACAATCAAATTCAGACACCGAAAAAAAAAAATACACAATGGCGATTTGTCTAGGCTGGGTCTTGATGATGAGAGCAAAGATGTTAATGCAGGGGAAAAAAGTGCGCAAACAAAGATTATATGGAATATTTCAAAACGGGATAAACGGCGATAGTTTACGAAGAAAGAAAGAACGAAGAATATATTTGAAAACAGAAGTATGTGTGTGATAGCGGCAGCATTGATAAACCTATAGCGAGACTTTTTGATAGTTGATTGCAACTACTGCAACCGCTACTTACTTGCTACTACTACTACTACTACTACTACCTACGGCAGCCACTGTCCTACTAAATATAAACGAATCGAGGGTTTATAACAAGTCTGTCCAGCTTTATCGACTAGGTGAAGAAAGCGGTAACTGGGATGGCCATTCGTGTAGCAGTTTGTACATATGTCGGCCGTCCGTCTAACTTGGACATTCCTAGAAACGCCTGACTAAAGGACCAAAGGGCAACCAAGCTCTTTTGAAAGTTATAAGCTTCTCCAAAAGACGGAAAGAAGGACATCCTACCTTGGTCATGATAATACGGTTCCTCCACCATCAAAGTAGGGTTCCGGAGAAAATCATAAATGATCCGCGGACGTAGCTATTTACATTCTTTCGGTCACCGGCAACCGGGTCCGTCGAAAACTCCCACGAACATCTTCCGTGTTCAAAAGTTACTCTCGCTTGGTTGGAGTCGACAGACAAAATGTACTCTTTTCGCCACGAATTCCTTCTTCCATCGATGATATGCACTCAAAGGCCAATCTAGACCAGGAGTAAGCTCAAGACCATTGATAGCCAGACACATTCGCTTGTCGGTTTTTCTTGTTTCCGGTTACATTGATTATTGGCTGATTAGTTATCGCTGTTGCCGACTAGGCGCCCGAGACCCTCTGACTAGCTATAAGTAGCTAGTCAAAGACCTACAATAGCTGATGATTCCAAGAAAGAGCTGGTTCAGCTACTACTCAAGACCTTGACTCCGTCCTTCGTGGAACTTTCCAAGTCACTCTGTCGAGTTTGACTCTTCATAGAATTTCTAAACCTATTTAGTGACTTTGGTTCAAGGGAATCAGATATTCTGCGCATTCATCTTTAGCCTCGTCTCGACTTCGCCACAGCTGTCTCTCTTCACATAATGCTCCATGATCCTAACGGATCCCTCTAAATCCATCCCTAAATATCCTAGGACCCGGAAACATCCATCCCTTGTTGTCGCTCTATACACTCAACCAACATCAAGCCAAAAGCAGCCGCCGCCGCATCCAACGTGCGCCTGTGCGTGCGCTTGACGCTGCATGCCACCGTCTATGCAGCTAAACGGTCCTTCTTTTATCAAAGCCAATAGCTACACTACAAAAAGACCATCTGGTGACAACATGTGATTGCACAAATCCCATACGCGGCCCGGGAATGGTCACTAGTCCGAGATGCCACCCGCCGCCGCGCGTGATCGTCGTTGATGCGGAATTAGGGAATTACATACTCATCTTGTATTATACTTGGCCTTGTGTACTACGTCACTTCACTAATCAGCCATCCGTCCCCGTCAATGGGCATCTAGCTTTTGTGATTCGGCTTACACAGAACCGAATATTGATACATAAAATATATGCAGTTGGCCGCCCCGTTCCGTTGTTCCTTGACATGGTACCTGGGATAGAAGCGTAGATTTATACGTCGATAACGTTTCCATTAATACTCAGGACACAAGTCAAAATCATGTACTTGACTCTATCCTCTGACATAGTCCAGTTTGCGTTATATTCCCATTTCCAACTCGCTCAGTAAATGTCGGATGCGTTCCAAGTGATCGCCATGGGATCTTCCGCCATCCACCTTACCCTGTAAAATCATAAACTCTTGTACTGAATCACGGAGTACCGATAGTCCTTTTCCATTGCTCTTGGCCTCAAGAATGCGTCGCACAGGTCTAGACAGACAAAGGTACGCTAGTAAGATAGACAAATAGCCATACCCCACGTTAAGTTGTGTCTTTTCAACTGAATCCGCCTATATAATTGTTAGACACACAATGCAATAGATTGATGATCCGTTCTTCCTAAACTTACCTGATATGTTGACATGTGATCCTGCAAAAAGATGTCTATCATCCCATGTACTGGAGACTCCTCCTCTGTCCATTCATCAACCGAATGTCTGACTGGTGGACAGTGTTCAGAAAAGTTGATCATAGCACCCAATATCAGGAGAAGCTTGGCAAATGGTGAGTATTCACTCGACATATCAAACTTTCCCAATGACGTCTTCACAGCCTCAAGGCATGGCGTAACTGCAGATGCAAGATTCTTGAACAGGGCCAATATTCCAGTAGCTGTTGCAGCACCAGGATTGTTGTTGGACATATTCAACAACAGACGAAGCACAGCGTGCTCAAACGTTCCAAACTTTCCCTTGGAGAGACAAACCTCCGTAACAGAAACCACAACCGGAAAGTGTCGTGTGTTCCAAGACTGTGCGTTTTCTGAATGCTCAAATCCCATAGCATGTGCCCCCAAAATTGACGCAGCCAGTAAACAATCCAACTTCTCGTCAGAAGTAGCCTCCATCCTCCACTCATGATCCGAGTAATTATGTAAGATCGAAAAAAGCGATTCCGCCACAGGCTTAGAGGAAACTACATAGTCCCCCATATCTGACGGCTTCCCATACAGATCCATCAACTTCAGTGCAAGAGTACGAGGAGAGAGATCTTTGGAAATAGATGTGCCCTTCCATATTGGAAGCTGAATCATATCCTTCTTCAGGTTCGCCACCGTCGTTTTACCATTCTTGGACAGGTTTGTTTGTCTCTGCATTGCAAGCTCTGAAATGCTTTCGTCGCAGTTTATCAACCGTTCCAGCAACAATGTCACCTTTTGGTCCTTTAACAAAGACAAAAGATGTGGCATAGATGAAGACGAAAGAAGAGTCAGAAGAATCGCCATAATCGCAAACCCACTAACAATGTCCGTTTCTTGTCCCACTTGCGCAAACAACCTACTTTCCGCAGAGTTATCTCTAAACTGTCGAGAGAACGCCTTGTCCTTAATCAAAGATGCCAGCTCTAACAGAGCATTCCGTCGCATGGAATTCGGTTGTGCTGTCGGTTTCGCAATGCGATCAAACAAGTCGTCCATTTGATCAGCAAATCTGTTGTTTGCGCCGGCCATGCGCAGTTCATGAATGCTCCTGATAGTACCTTTTGGCAAGGCGTCCTCCTCGCTGCCTGCCTCATCACCAAAATCAAACGGATCCTTTTCGTTCGAGGGCACTGTCATTGATAATAATGGCACTGCGAATGGGTCATGGTTTGGGTCATTGTCACGCGGGTTCGCACGAATAGAACGCTGTGCCGACGCATATGTCTTCTTTGGACCCCGTGATCGCACTGTAAGTGGTGTGCGGGTTTGTGGTCGCGCCAATGTCTGAGCTGGTGTGGCGTCGATCGCAGAGCTCGGAGAAGCCTCAAACTTGCGGTAGTCAATATCAGACTCTCCGTCGCTAGATTCCGAACTAGCTTCAGCTTGTGCGGCCAGGGCATCGATCAAACGTCGACGCTTTGGTGGGTTCGAAGACGGCGTGTTCTTCTTGGCTGGCTTTGCGGTGGTTTTGGGTGTAGTATGCGCAGTTCCACTTGGCGGTATTGAACCACGCGATAGTCTGCGCGCGGGTGGATTTGGGGTGGATGAAGACTTGATGAGTGCGGGTGGTTGTAGTGGCTGATTTTGCTTGGCCTGATCATTGGCCAAACTTGTGCTTCCCGCACTAAATACTCGTCGTGGAGGTGGTGGCATCTCTCGAGAAGTATCGATATTCTTGTGAACTTTGGGCTTGACAAAGTAACTATCGATGCGCCCATTTACAGCAGTCTTTCCAGCAGCCTTTGCAGAATCCATAATAGCTGCAGATGATTGCGCACGTTTGTGTGATGCTGGCTTTGCGATCGGTCTCGATGTGATTGCTGGTTGTTGCGCGGCAAGGGCCCGCTTCTCCGTGGTTTTCTGGGCGAGGGTCGACTTCGAGATGGGCGTCGTTACAACGGGTGGCGCATCGTCCATAGGAAGATCATAGAGATCTGACACGGCATTTCGAGTGATTTTAGGCACCACTGTCCGGGTAGAAGAGCTGGGGGCTGTGGAAGAGCGGGGTAGTGATGGCGGCTGCTGAGTAGAGGAAGGAATAGATGCGGAAGTACGGCTTTTACGAGTGGGTTTGGTGGAAGTTTTTGCAAAAGAATCGGTCGGAGCCTTTGAAGAGCTGGAAGTTTGTTTAGACGTCGCTGGGTCTGCTGCCATTTCATCCAGAATTGCCGGTCGTGGACGAGACTTCTTGGGTGTGGGTTTCGGGGTTTTTGAAGTCGCGACGGAAGTCTTCGGTGCAATAGGGCTGCCTTCATGGGTAGGTCGTGTTGTTCGCTTAGGGGCAGTGACAAGATCGGGTTGTTTGGGCTTAGTCGCAGTCTTGGGGGGCATCATAGAGGCGCGGCGTGCAGCGATGGCTGTTGGTGGTGTATCCATATCATCAAAGTCGAAATCGTACATAGCTGAGGCCGAGCCGGAATCTGGCTTGGAATATGCAGGTTCTGTGTTACCCGGTGCGAATGCGCTATTGAAAGCGCGCTTCTTCGCTGCCATATTGCCGTGTGTCGTCATTGGTGGTGAGGTTCGTGATGGTGGTATTGGTGCCGCGTATGTCGCCGTAAACAATTAACCAATGCCACTCCGGTCGGCAAATAACAGCTCACAAGCAACCAACTTGATCGCAAAGCTGTGCGGTAATTGAAAACACGGTTCAACGTCTGACAAATTCTTCAAATGTAAACTGGCGATATTGTCGACATAAAGATTGTCGTTGGTATCTGGAGCTGTAAGTCGTTAAAATGGGTTGGCCTTGTCAACAAAAAAAATCCATGTGACGTTAGTTAATGCACGGATGTATTTCACACGTCCTATCCAAATCGAGCAAGCGCCGCTTCCTTCTTCAGGAAATAAGTACAACCTATATTTGAGGTGGTTGCAAGTATGGCGGTGCTGTGTGTATATGAAAGAATCGGGTATTTCACGTTACTTAGTCAAGCTTGTTCTTAACTATAACTATCATGACGCATTCGCTACCTGATTTTCGCATCGAAAAAGAACCCATATACACACATTGTTGAAGTTGACAGACTCTCCCGTCGTAGACGGATCCTACAGTTCCATCGAGAAATCTAAGGCTCCACTGAGAACCACACGCAAACCCCTGGCGACAAACAAGGCCCATGGATCACTGCCTATTTACGTACATATGTCTATGTAAGCGATTCCAACTATCTAATTCGGATAGAGAGATTTTGCCCACTCCATATTTTAGCCCCGCTATAATAATATACCTGCCAATGCACCGATGTTCAAAATCGCTGTTAAAAGACTGTCACAACGACACATGCGAAGGAAACCGCCGGGCCTTAGCCAAAGCAATCTGGGTCCACTCTTTCTCCAATCCATTTAGTCTACAGCTATTTATCAATCATTTAGTCTTTCAATGCTTATCTATCGCCAGCCTTAAATTTTATATCTCTTCACGCCTTCAAACTTTTACTATTGCCAAAACAACTTTTCTCTCCTATCATTTCAAAAAACATAGGTACCATGTCCGCTGATCAGAAAGCTCCCCTGGTGCCGGTTGGTCCCGCTTACCGCGAGGTCAGCAACCTTCCTGCCGCCGTTGTATCCAAAACTGTTCCCTTCGACAACGTCCACGTGCTTCCTCAGACCTCCCAGCTTATTGCGCTGTTGACGTAAGTGAAATTCCCGCGATTGGTTGTCCGATTTTCATGGGTCTGCCCGTGCGGGTTAAGACGACTCCATGCCAAGGGTTACCTAGAACTACCGTCGGTACTTTGAGTTACACATGGATGACATTGGCATCATGAAGCTCTTGAAGCTCCGGAAAGTAGGATCATTTAACTAATTATGCCACAGTATGATCCGTGACAAGGACACTAAGCGTGCCGACTTTGTTTTCTACTCAAACCGTATCATCCGCCTTCTTGTCGAGGAGGGTCTCAACCACCTCCCCGTTGTCTCCCATGAAGTCACCACTCCCGTTGGCCGCACCTACTCTGGTCTCATGTTCCAGGGTAAGATTTGCGGAGTTTCTATCATGCGTGCCGGTGAGGCTATGGAACAGGGTCTTCGTGACTGCTGCCGGTCCGTCAGAATCGGCAAGATTCTCATTCAGCGTGATGAAGAGACTGCTCTGCCTAAACTCTTTTACGACAAGCTTCCTGAAGACATTGACAAGAGATGGGTTCTTCTTATGGACCCCATGTTCGCCACTGGTGGCTCTGCTACCATGGCTGTTGATGTTCTCAAGTCTAGAGGTGTACCCGAAGAGCGTATCCTATTCCTCAACCTCATCGCCTCTCCTAAGGGTATTGAGATGTTCGCTGAGAAATTCCCTAAGCTCAAGGTTGTCACCGCCTTCATTGATCAGGTATGTACATCGTTCCATGTTCACTTTATATGTAGCTTATATCTAACACATATATTTAGGGTCTTGATGACAAGAAGTATGCTCAACTCTTTTTGGTGTCATTGAACACTATTCTATGCTCGTATTTCAAAGTATATTTACTAACATTATTGGTACAGCTACATCATTCCTGGCCTTGGCGACTTTGGCGACCGCTTCTACACTGCCTAAATCATCACACCGTAATCGTTGGCAAACGACATGCCACCTTCCACTCATCACGAACTTGTTACGACCACAGCATCATGTCAAACTCCGATTTGCCGTGTTTCGAAAGATTACAGGGTTATCTTATGACATCATTGAGCTTCAATACATCATCACTCGCAGCGTCCAAGAACAAATATTGTGGAAGAATCACAATTCATGATAAAGTCAGTCGTGATCCAATGTCATCAAAAACTCCTAAACTCCGTTCCGTTGTGCCCGAGAGCTTCCAGTACCCATAAAAAACTTTGAAAGCAAAAGAAAACGCTAAGTGACATGAGAAAGACCCTTTTAGAAGTCGTCCTCCTGGGCTAGATCTTCCATGTCCTTCCGGGGAGCAGGACGGGAGCTGAAGCGCCCACCAGTCTTCGTAACAGAGTCTATAAGAGAGTACGATTAGTATATAACTATGGTACAGAAAGTCGATGACGTAGTTGTACTTACCAGCCGCATCGACCCAGTCGCTGTAAACGTCAACGGGAGCCGAGAGGTCTAAGATGATATATTAGCTTTGTGTCTGGAACGTGAAGTATGGACTCGGAGGAGGCAAGATCGATCGATCATGAACCTCCATAGGACTACCACTCTTTGTAGTACTTGCTTCGAGGTCCGCTGGATAATACTTACAGTTGATGGCACACTGGAAAGATTGGCCACAGATGTTGCAGTTCAAGTTTCCGACACCTCCACGGCGATCGATCTTGACAGTGACAGCATCTTCGTGGTTACAAAATAGGCACAGAAATGTGGTAGGAAGAGGATCGCTCTATGGCAAAGACACACAGACAATGTTAGTTACGAGCAGAAACTTTGTGGTCGCCATTGGTCGCATTTGAGTATTCGGAGTAGTTCATGTGTCGCGCAGGTTGGTTTGAGGTTGTTCGGGATTTGGAGTATGGCTGTCGTAATAAGGTATACGGGGGCACGCTGCAATGTGCAAACCATGCAGTCCATTCCTCTTGGTGATGCGAGCCTCCTTCAGGGGCGGGGTGTTGATGCAGTCAGGATGTGCTCCGAATCCTCGACGTGAAATGTTTGGCAGTCGGAGGTAAGGGGTGGTGGTGTATTCAGGATGCGCCGGTTCCGTGAGAGCCGGATGGGTGGTCATGGTCATGTATGACGTAGTACGCATCGGGGGGCGATAGCGCGTTGACTATCGAGACAAATACAAGGCGGGGTGAAGTCTTTATTTACCTTTTTGGGGCCCTGAGGCTTGCTTGACGACTTGCGCTTGCCCATGGTTAAAATTTATAAATGGAAGTATGTATAGGCGAGTGATTGCAGGTCGAGAAAGTGAATCACAATGGTGATGATAATGGATTTCAGAAAAATAGTGTTGTATTACCTAGTCTGGACTGCTCGGACGCGGCGGCCTTGCGTTCATAGTGTGGCGCAAGTGTGGCGTTTGCACAGGATTACCTCTTTCCTATAGTGACAGTGTATGAATAGTTGTGCCATCGCGAGAATACTCAAAAACACGCATTCTTGCAAGAGAGATGGATGCGCTCATAGGCGTACATGACTGCACCGCTTGCGCGACAAAAAAAATTGAGATTACTACGTCATAAAACTAAACTGGTTGAGGTTCATCAAGAAACTTCGGGTCTTTCTGTATTGCATTTTCATCAACATCAGCTTGACGCAAGTCATTCAAACCAATGGTCATTGGTAGGGTTAACACGGACATTGGGTTAATATGATATGTCCGGAATTCTACAAATTTCAAGAGAGCTGGATGTAACATGAAGTAGACATCGAGTGGTGCTCAACTTTCTCGATATACCAGCTATATGGGTACATCAATATGTAGCCGCATACAGATAAGTTTTACCACGTTACCGTAATGTGGTAGCTTCGTCTTAAATTCCACCAGAGCCAGGTATCACAAGAACCGGGCGTGTCCGAAAGAAGCCGTGAACTCGTGACCGTTGAGCCATTAGGAGGGGACATCATCATGGAATTTTTAGGTGCATCCACTCATTTTGAAGGGGGTTTGTCGACACAACGGCAAAACAAAGGTAACGGTTTCCCCTCTACACGGCATGATGAGCGGGCACACGGAAAAGGGTGCGACATGGGAGTAAGCGTGTTTGGCTACCCAGAGGCTAATCACAGGGAGCACGATATGCACTCTCTTGTGCCGAGAGTTTTCCGTCGGTAGTCAGCGTGAAGGGGCAAAAATAGCAAGCCATCTTAGATTTAGCTTCAAATTGGAAACGTGGGGGCGGACATCGGCGGGGAAGATGGTGGAAAAATCCGGTCTCCCCAAGACTGGACCGAGAAGACATTCTAGAAACTCAGGATATAGTGATGCCAAAAGATGACGATCTCGGCCAACAAGCGCACCAACCCCCGCCGGCAATAACCGGATTGCCGCGTGAAGAAGTTGGCCTTAATCAAGAAGGTCAGGCCATCTTGCGATTTCCCCAACGCGAAGCACTTTCCACCGCATGTCGTGTGCCCCTTCCGTCTTGGGATCCCGGATAGCGTGTTAGACACAGCTTCCCGAAAGACCACAAGCTCCTTCCGAGGTTGGTCTATGGCGAGTGGGGTTTATGGGGTTGACTTCCATTTTAGACTTGCGATCTGATGAAAGACTTTCTACATCAAGATGAGAGAACAGCGGGGTCACGGGTCATTGGCAAACTGTCGATTGGAAATTACGCGGACGGAGAGACAAGGGAGAAGGAGGTGACCGGGAAGCAGAAAGGACTCGCGTGAGGGCCGTGAGAATTCAATAAAAGGAAGGCACCAAAAAAATAGAGAGGTCGGGCGAGAGATCGAGGCTGCTGAAGTTGGGGTGACCCACGAGAATGGAAGCTTCAATAGCTGACTGGGATTAACATGTTACGGTCAGACCTTGAAGCGGGAAATATGCCGTAGTCTGGATGAACGTGGCATCAATGGCGTTATTATGAAAGTCGGACAAAAGTACTTTGTTTTGGATGCAGTTGGACATTGATTGAATTGGAGGTCGTGATGGAGATGTAAGCTTAGATGGATATGATGTACTGACTATACGTGACTAAGTTAGTAGTAATGGCTACCTGCATATTGTCTGACCTAGTCCGGCTATCTCAATTCATGATTAGATGTTAAGTGACATCAAGAGTTACCATCTCAACGACCTGAGGGGTAGCACTGCTGCAGGAAGATATTACAACAGCCCCAAAACGATCAAGCCTCATTGGTTCTTTGCACGTGAGCCGATGATCCGGACTGCAGCGACAGACAGAGGGGAAATTGACATATCTGCAGGTTGCATTTTGTGGAGCTGCAGATGAGCCGCCGTATCAGTGAAGACTAATAAATGCGAATGAGGCAAATAAATAGATCACCTAAATAACAGCCAATACTTGGCGATGTGGTAGCAAGAACTACGATTGATCACCCGACCTCTTCCCGATTGATAATACGGATCGGATTTGCTTATACCAGTTTAAGTCATCTTTGGACCCATCATATTTTGTTTGCCATGTGCATGTATATACATACATGAGCCTCAATAATATGTATTAACGGTGGCAAAGGAGACGTTGCTTTACGACTTGTATATAAATATGTACGCAAACATGTGAAGCCATCCCCAAGGCCTGGAACCTCTCCAAAAAAAGACAACGCTTTGATCGGATCTCAGTCTGGTTTGACAACACAAGACTTGTCGGACACTCATAAACGGTCCGGAAGGCTCTCGCACATCCGTCCAACATATATACATGTATGCACAAGTACAACGGACCAACGGCCTGGAAACGGCAGTTGGTACGACGGATCAATGACGCATACCTGAGCATTTTCGAGTTCTACACATCTTTCCGTATCAAAAGATAGCTTGGTTGAGCCTGAAAATAGGTCGCATTGCTGCCCAACGCAACCATGATAAATAACCGAACGCCCAAGCTGACCGAATTGCCGCTCCGACAGGTAGGCCTAACTGCACGTGTCCCAGTGCCTTTGATGCTAGTCACCCGACCCGGGCGTTATGATGGGCTGCTATATGGCCTCTGTATGTGGCCAGATAGTCGGCCAGAAGGGAAGGAACGAGGTGAACTTGGTTCCGAATCTCTCCACCTACGGCCTCACCCAACTGAATCGTCGTTCGTTCGCTATGCCTAAGAGGATTGACCTGCATTGCTTGTTGCATTGTAGCATGGCTTGCCGTGGGTTGGGAAAGGGGACTTTGCTTTTAGGCCTAGAAAAGGCGCTTGGTGGCGTAGAAGCGAGTCTCAAGGCTGCATTTTTATGGCGAAAGGAATTGTTGTAGATTGTTGCCGGGACAGACGTTGACGAATCGCCTATAGGTGTGACGAATCCGATGGTGGCGTTGGCAGTGACGAAAGAAGCTGCTTGTTTGTTGAGCGTCGCCAAAGAGACGTCTGAACATGACAGACAAGCGATGGGGGACAAGCAGTATGTACAAGCAGTGGCGGCAGGACAAGCACAGCCATCCGGCCGAATCCAATTGCATGAATATACATGAGAGGCACTGTTTATTTAGGGACACGGGCGGCGAGAATCAATGTCCGCCGATAATGATGACAACATCAATGTATGTACCTGGAGTGACCTTGAAAACATCTGGACATGATTACGGGTTTGTGCTGGCAGTGAGACCTCGAGCCAGTTCGTGATCGAGCGTCCGAAGAAGTTATCATTTCTCAAAATAGTCGTCAATGGTAGCAGCGCTGACGCCGAGTTGGCGGGGTTTGCCAGAACGTACATATTCCTTCCAGGGCTTAGTTGACTTAGTGGTCGCCGCGTGGCTGCACTTAACTAGTGGCCACAACAAACAATCTGCTTTGTGGCATCTCTTAACCACTATCGTTGTGTCAGATTCCAGTTTAGTGTGGCTCGATTCTTTCCGTGTCCCTTTTTTTGGACGAATTTGATGTTCACCCCACGCGATAAGTTATGTAGTATCTGGTAGTATTGGCCCTATTCCAAAACACCTGACTGATTTGATATCTCCAAGGGCTGCATTACTTGAATTGTAAACCTTGGTTAGAATATCCGGATAGATGGCAACTGGGAAAATTTTGACTTGCTTGATGTGCAAGATGGATGACTTCGATGTGGGGTTCCATGCTGACATTCTGGTCTAGACTTGATGATTGTACCATTTAGCTGACAGCTACATACAATCGGTACTTTGTCAGTTTGGCTCCATTTACACGCTAGAACCCGGTATAGAATTCCAAAACTTCGACCTTGGGAAGGAGCCGCATCTAACATCCCAAATGGGAAGCTCCACACGGAGCAGTTGCACTTGATCCTATTCGTGGCCGAAAAATCACAACTTCCTTTTAAGATTGTTCAGTGGCTTGTGTTATTCGTAGTCTTCTGTACAGAGCCACCAACTTGGACCCACGAGGCGGTGGAGGACACATTCATCACTGGTAAAGTGGGTTATCCATGTCCCGTTAGGCGGGTCCGATGCTAGAGTTTTAGGCGGTGTCACAGTGTATTCGTGCCCTTATGGAGCCCACAAAAAACATGGGGTCAAGGCATTGCATTGTCTGTATGTATGGACGCACATATGTATAGTATGGGGATGGAAACAGGATGGTTACTTCGGCCCGGTTTGAGTGCTTGTGAATCATGAAGGAAAACTTGAAGGAGGACTAAAAAGTGTGGGGGTGCAATCGGCCAGACCTCGCTCAGAGAAAAAGAAAAAGAAAAAAAAAAAACTCATCCATCACGCAAACCAATGACGGGGATGCGGGATCTAGTTTAGCCAATTGCCGTATACACTTTAAGCCAGCCGTACTGCGCATATGTAGCTGCTTGGGTTATTCACCGGCACGAGAAATCCCATTGTTGCCCAAGGACTCAATGCCTACGAATCGGAAGCAGGCACAATGTCAGGATGAATGCGTTGGCATGCGGCAATCTATGTTCATAATTTACGGTTGGAATGAGTTGCGAGAGAACGGCCAGATCCACATCGAAGGGACTGATCCAAAGGGCCCGTAAACAATGCAGCAGAACAGGAGTCAACAGAAAAGAAGCTGCATACCAAACAATGAGATGGGCCAGGTAGTGGATAGCCGGTTCTCTTCATAGTCTCCTCCATATTCGCCCAAAAGTGTTTGAACAATCCGAGCCCCCCGCCCTCTTTTCCGCCAAAACATCAAAAACAATAGACCTCAACAAGGGTGGGTGGGTTGCGCGCAACCTGCTTCGGACACCCCATATTATTCCCCCACCCCTTGTTGTTTTTTTTTTTTTTCCTTTGGTGGCGGACCAGCAGGTCTGTCTCTTGGGTTGTCTTTTTGGGCCACTGGAGGAGTAACCGACTGGGCTTGTGAAAGCTGCTGACTGTCCACTTGTTCAAAAGGCCTGTGCTAAAAGATACACCAAGCCCTGTTGTTTAGCCCCAATGGACTGTTACCTAACGAGCGCTGTCTGTGGTTTTTGGTGGCAGACCCATAAATCCAGAAAAGAAAACACCCCTGTCGGGTGCCACCACCGCCCTGGGTACTTTGCTTGCTTGAACCCCCTTCCCCGTACACAACAACTTGGCCCATGTGGATCAACTTGATCCCCCTGCTCTTTTGACTTCACGACTCATTTTGTGTATATTTGTAAATCCCTTTCATGCCCACTTACAATTCTCTTCCATTCACACTTCACTTTGTTCCTTATTATATTCAGGACCCGCTCTTACAATTTGACTTACCCCCCTTCATCTCTTACATCATCAGTATACTCCGTCCACTCTCACACAGATTCACAGAATTCACAGTTTCTCAATCCTACCCAACATCCTGCACCTAAAATACACCCTACCCAAAGACATTCAGACACTCTACTACCACACTATTACCGATCAAGTCAAATTATTCTCCTTCCACAACATCATATCACAATCCCCCATTTGGCAATTCCCCCAAATTCGATAAATACCCACGTCTACCGCCTCGTCCTCGCACCAAACATCAGCATTGTTGCCATTTCTATACACAATGGTTCTAAACCCTTTCTACCGTTACCGCTCATCCATGGACGCTTCTCACAACCAGACTACCTCCTTCGGACTTCCATCACAGACCAGCATGGCCGGATTCATTGCCAACATCGTCGAGGTTGGCGGCCTTCGCAGACGTTCATCATCATCATCTCGCTGCTCAGTATCTGACGACCTCAAGAGACCAAGTCTTCTCCGTAACCAAGCTACAGTTGAGCCATGTGTAGCTACCACTCTCAAAAAGGGTGTCGGCCGTTCATTGTCATCTGCTGGCCGCACTCGCACTGCTACCGATATTCTTTCCCGTGTCGTCGTCGTCTCTTCCCAACACCCAAATTTCGTCTCTCCAGTCGGTTCTCCTTCTAGCTGTGGTCCTCAGTCTCCCGCCTCTGAAGTCCACTCACCAAATGGCCTTGGTCAAAGCCGCAGCCACACTATCATGAACGATGGTTCCATCTCAAGTAAGAGCCATCCCGCTCTACCTATGGATATCATGATCAGTCATCCTAACGAGAACTCTTTAGTCTCCGATGCTTACTTTAGCTTCCCCCGTTTCAGCAGTTGGGACGGTGAAGAAGATTATGACTGTGAGCCACAACAAGCTGAGATCTAACTTTAGATTCTCTTACTTGGTGCTTTCTTTTCTTCAGTCATCCATATTTCATATTCCACTTCTTACCGAGAGCTCTCGCATTGCAGCCATACACCTTCCATGCTTCTCGTTTGTGAGACAGCTAGGTCATAACTGCAGCCACTATGCGCACACTCTTCGGCTTTCATGATGTTCTTACATCTTGTCTTTTCATCATTCATGACGCCACGCATTCATCGCTCTTGGCATCGATCTTACATTTTTGTTTTCTTTTCTCGCTTTTACACATTTGGCGTTTCTCGATTTCCGGCGTCTTCTTATTATTCGGAACCTTCGTTTATATGCATTTACGAATGCAGTCTTCTTCATAGGCCGTCTTTTCTTTTATACTTTACAGCGGCTATCAGTGCAGCGATCTCTTCTATTGTTTCGGGTTTGGCATTTTGGGTTAAGGATCCTTTTGGATATACTTTTTATTACGATTATGATCATTATAGGTTGGGCACGGCACGGATTTGGTGGTTTTTGGATACCCATGGAACTTGAATATTTCGCCTCTGCATACTTTTTTACTTTTTTCAATTTTTTGACATTGATCTGTCTGCTCTGCATATTCCGTAGACAGACCTATCAAGTCACAGCTTTAGTTAGAAAATTCTACCAAAAAGTTTACCTTCTTTCATGTCTTTGTGTTCCTCGTCTAATTGTGCTCCTATGAAATGCAGTCTGACGTAAACCACCATAAATCCTCCGTGTCACCTCACTTACAACAAGAGCTCGACCAATCAGAGCATGGTTGGTTAAAATCCAGAATCATGTGCATCCCAGCCAATGACAACCAATATCCCACTACCAGCTGTCACCAGCTGCGCTCGATGTCTTGTTGGCAAAAATCCGACCTGCCATCATTGTAACTTTTTAGTGGAAACTTTCAGGGCTTGAAAGGTGGGGCACAAAATCACAAGAGTTTTGGTCTTATCGATATCATCACGTGCTAGTCTCTCATTAACGGGCTAGTCGGACCCACAAGCCAGTCTCGGAAACACACACAACCATTTTGTCAAAACTGCAAATTCGGTCACCCTCAAACAAGGCACGCTCTGTCTAAGAAATTCTTCTCTTCGTACTCACCAACCATCACGAAATTACCGACGGGTTCACTATCTACCCAACATGGCTGTCGGAAAGTAAGAACAACCCCTTCCATCGCATTTTGATTATCTCGACCATCGACGACTTTGACGTTATCCTGCTTGAGGACATGGAATTTTTTTTTTTTTTCATTTCCATCTACGATTGCTTCGGATTTTGTTTATCGAGCGGGCAATCATTTCAACATAGCGACAAATGTTGACGATAATTTCTCTTCAGGAACAAGCGCCTCTCTAAGGGCAAGAAGGGTCTCAAGAAGAAGACCGTCGACCCTTTCTCTCGCAAGGACTGGTACTCGATCAAGGTATGAATGAAGAATTTGAATTATTTGGGATCGTGATATTAACAAATTGTTACAGGCTCCTGCCCCCTTCAACGTTCGCGAGTGAGTTACAACCCGATTCTATCCAATGCAACATTTTGTCAGACATCACGCCGCTGCACTATTTCGCCCATTCGACTTTTTCGCCATTTTCACCCATCAATCTGCCGAGTCGGTCATCTATTCGCCATTCGCAAACCTACTTCGCCACTCATCCGCATCGCCACCTTGTCTGCTCGGCTTCATCGACATCTCATTTCTGGATTTTTCTCTTTGGATTTTTGTGGCCAGTGTAAACTGACCATGCTTTGTTATTTAGTGTCGGCAAGACTCTGGTCAACCGTACCGCCGGTCTCAAGAACGCCAACGACTCCCTGAAGGGCCGTGTCCTTGAGGTCTCCCTCGCTGACCTCCAGAAGGATGAGGACCACTCTTTCCGCAAGGTTCGCCTTCGCGTTGACGAGATCCAGGGCCGTAACTGCCTGACCAACTTCCACGGTCTCGACTTCACCTCTGACAAGCTCCGCTCGCTTGTCCGCAAGTGGCAGACTCTGATTGAGGCCAACGTTACCGTCAAGACTACCGACGACTACCTCCTGCGCCTCTTCGCCATCGCTTTCACTAAGCGGAGACAGAACCAGGTCAAGAAGACCACCTACGCCGCCTCTTCCCAGATCCGTGCCATCCGCCGCAAGATGACCGAGATCATCACCCGCGAGGCCTCTTCTTGCACCCTGACTCAGCTCACCACCAAGCTGATCCCCGAGGTCATTGGCCGTGAGATTGAGAAGTCCACCCAGGGTATCTACCCTCTCCAGAACGTAAGTTGCCACCAGCCACCCACTTGAAAAAATTAAATGATTACAGAAATCTAACCACCATCATCATATAGGTTCACATCCGCAAGGTCAAGCTGCTCAAGCAGCCCAAGTTCGACCTCGGTGCCCTCATGGCTCTCCACGGCGAGTCCACCACCGACGAGTCCGGCCAGAAGATTGAGCGGGAGTTCAAGGAGCGCGTACTGGAGCAGGTGTAAACAAATAAACACTGTTGAGTCGTGACCATCTTTTCTAGGACCCATTCGGATGTGTTGAGAAATGCCCATCCAGCTAGAGGGCGGGGACTACGGGGGAAAGACAGCTACTGGGGGGGGCATATTGTTGTGCGGATAAAAAATGTTTTTTTTTGAAGGGTCTGGTAAGCTTTCTACCTTTTTGTCTCTTGGAAATATCGGCTAGGAAACTGGTCGAGTCCGATTTTTTGATGGGTTCGGTGGGTTTTGGGGAGGAATAGTCTGGTGAAATCGGTCTGGTTAAAAAAATTCAGTGATGTTTAATGCCCCAAAACAGTTAAAGATGATTTAGTTGGTTCCCTAAAGCCTTGTTCTCTGAATCTGTGATTTGCTAGTTTGACTTCGGTTTTTCTATCATGCGGTTATGCGTGTTTAATGGAAAATTTACAAGTGGGGAATATGATTAGACAGGATACTACCATGTTCTAACAGTCTATAGAAGAAAAGCAAGAAAAAAAGAGAGAAACCGGTAGGGTTGATATGACTAGGCCTCATCACGACCAAGGAATTCAACCACAGCTATTAAGAAGTTAGTATACTAAGCCATAGTTGCTATACAAGAGATGCTCTTACCGTCTTTGAATTCATGAGGCTTCTCAGAGATAACCCAGTGACCAGAATCGATATCTGCCATTCTAAATCTAGGGAAGAACTTTCCAATCAAGGGGATGGTCTCATCCGGAACGTAGGTCGACTTAGTGCCACGGACGAAAAGAGCCGGCTTGACGAACCGGGTTTCATCGGGGTTTTTGAAGGGGAAATCGCCCATGTGGTTTAAACTGCGACCAAGGATAGAAAGCGGGTTACGGAACTTGAAGGGGCCGTTAAGTTGAGGGCGCCAGAGGTTTTGGAGGAGGAATTGGCGGATGGGAAGGGACTGTTAAGGTGTCAATACGTTAATTAGATTCACCCTGGACATGCCGTGGGTCATCTTACCTCTTCAAACTTAGCCATGATATCATCTGCCTCGGATCTCGTCATGCAATTAGACTGTTCAATCTGTTGCATGACGGAAACGTACTTGGGGAAGTCACTACCCAGAGCCTGATCTAATGGGGCGTTATCAACGGGGATGACATCGCTGATACGATCGGGTGCTGCGAGGGCAAGTGTCATGGCGGTCTTGGCACCCATGGAGTGGCCGATGATGGTGGGCCGGTCCATTTCATGGTGCTCGATGAAGGCGTATACATCGGCGGCTAAGGCGAGGTAGTCATGGCGGTCGGCGATGGGTGAGTCGCCGTGGTTACGGAGATCCTGGGTTTTGTTAGATTGGCGGATTGTGAAAGATGTATGTTACATACAATGTTATAAACGGGACGTCTAATTTCCCGGGCGAGAGCTCTACAAACTAGTTAGAATATGTATATACAACCGAACTGTACCGATGAAAATCACAACTCACTTGCTAATAGTCCTGTTATTCCTCTTCGACCCAAACAACCCATGCATCAAGACAACAGCTCTCGGCTTCTCCGACAATGGGTTCGGCGGATGGTGAATTTCAAAAGAGAGTTGCACTGTCTTAATTCCTTGGAACACTTTTGGAACCTCAGTGTATCGGATGGCAGAGCTGTGGAAGCCGGCTACACGGAGAGCTGGCTGGACGCGAGCTAGTCGCGCGGCGGAGAAGAGAGTGGTCATGGCGGATGGATGAAAGTAAATGAGAGTGGGTGATTTGGAGGGGTATAGGTTATGAATTGGGTGACGCTGAGTGAAAATAGAGGTGTCTAGTTGTAGATATGAGTGACTATCATTATCTCGGCGCTTGATCCCGACGTGCGGATTAAGTGGGGACTGTGCTTAGATAAGCATCGACATCGAGAGACTCGGGAAGCGTCATAGTGAAGCGTTTATAATTCAAAGAGAAAGATTATGCACAAATATTACCATTAAGAAACATAGAATATAGATTGAAAACCAAGATATTAACATTGAATATTATAACAAATCACCACCTTAGTAGCATTACTCCGTAACAATTAACCGTCTTTTTACTCCTGCACGACTCGGGTGTCCTGTGTCACCATCAAACTGGCATTGATATTGAGTCCCAAAATGGCATCTGCAGCATGCCCCACAAGNTCGGCGCTTGATCCCGACGTGCGGATTAAGTGGGGCTTGTGCTTAGATAAGCATTAACATCAAGAGACTCGGAAAGCGTCATGGTGGAGTGTTTATAGTTCAAAGAAAAAGTTTAGGCACAAACATGACCATTAAGAAACATAGAATATAGATTGAAAACTAAGATATTAATATTGAATATTATAACAAATCACCACCTTAGTGGCATTACTCCGTAACAATTAACCGTCTTTTTACTCCTGCACGACTCGGGTGTCCTGTGTCACCATCAAACTGGCATTGATATTGAGTCCCAAAATGGCATCTGCAGCATGCCCCACAAGGTTCTTAATCTCATTGCCGATTTCGACAACATCGTCACCAAGGAAGACATGTTTCCGGCCGACAATGATAAGGTCACCAGCATTCCGCGGATTTTGGCCAATACTTTTGTTGATAGTCTCCAGGACAATGGGAACGGCATTGCCCCGGGTAACTGGGATCTCGGTGAAAGTTGCCCGGCCCTCGCTATTCTTGGTGATGGTGGACTTTAGAGACGAGAGAATGATGTGGTCCTCGGCTGTCATTTGTTCAGTGAACTTTGAAATATCACCCTCGGCTACAGTTGAGGTATCATCATCGGTGAAGGCGAAATGGGCAATTGTTACGGTGACGTGTGACTTCTTGGCTAATTGGAGAACAAGACGGAGAGCTACACGGTCATCGGCACCACAGAAGAAGGGAATGAAGATGTTGTGGCTCTTGTCCTTTACTGGGAGGGTCACTGGCTGTGTTGCTGATGGTAGAGAAACAATACTGGCCGCGCGGCTGATTTGACGGCGAGTAGGTGCCGTTCTGGTACCACCGAATCCTTTATCAAGGAAAACGGCAGTAGGACAGGTAGAAGCATTAAGTGTTTGTTGGATGAATTCGGTGTATCCACGGCCCTGGAACTTAGGAACAGCAATGGTCGAGGGAGCAACTGTAGGGACTTGATCCTCGATAATGCTGGCATATGGGGTCCAGGGAATAATGGCCAGGTCGGAAACAACACTAGAGGAGTGGCGGACGAATGTCTCTGAATATGACGTTGGCGGCACAATAGCAACTTTGCCAGATGCGGCCACATCGTTGAGACGAGAGAAGGTGGCGAAGGCGGTAACAACGGGGTCTAACATGCCGTATTCGTTGAATTCAGTAGACTGCATGACTGAGGAAGTACGCTCAGTAAGCTCTAGCAGGCGAAGACCGTGAACTTCAAGGTGTTTCTCGGAAGGAGTAGAGGATTCAGCATTTTGAGATGGAGTCTCAATATTAGATTCAGTGACGGGCTCATCTTTAGTTGCCTTTGGTTCTTCCTTGGTGGGAGCCTCGTTGTTCTCAAGGAGGGTTACTAGAGTAAACAAGCTGGACAAACTGTCTAGACGCAGGTAAACTGAAAGCCGGCGAATAGGGCTGTTGCTGATAACTGCAATACTAGTCTGGCTGGTATTTTCAGAACTCAGTGGATGACCGTTCTTATCGGTCTCGCCACGGCGCCATCTTTCCATGGCAAGCTGGTACTTGGCAGGATACAAAATCTTGGTCACAGGAGTAGTAGTGACGGTAGTGATGACAGCCATGACGACAAAGATGGTAAAGGTTTGTTCGGTCAAAATGCCGGCTTGAAGACCAATGTTGAGAACAATCAACTCAACGAGACCCTTGCAACTCATAAGAACACCAATTGTGAAGGACTCGCGCCATTCAAGCTTGAAGTAGCGGGCTGCGAGGGTGGCACCGACAATCTTTCCGGTGAAAGCAGCAGCAAGAACACCAACAACATAGACCCAGGCAATTCCACTGTTCAGCAGACCCAAGTCGGTACTAAGACCAGATAGAGCAAAGTACAATGGAAGGAATAGAACGGAGATCAAGTCCTCAATCTTCTCCGTCATCTTCATAGCAAAACCGCTATCATGGGGACAAATGACACCGACGAGGAAGGCACCAAAGATGGGATGCACACCAATGATACCAGTGAAGAAGGCTGAGGTGAGAACAAGTAACATGGTAAGAGCGACCATGCCCTGAGTCGGACCATTCTGGAGACTACCAGACCTACGGAGACACCAGATGAAGCATGGACGGACGAGAAACACAAGGAATAGGGTCTAGCCTACAGTACACAAAAGAGCCCATAGAGCGGCCAGACCCGAGCTGTTGTTGGCAAGGGCCACGCAAAGCGCAAGTAGAATCCAACCAGCAACATCGTTGGAAACACCCGCTGCCAAGGCGGTAACACCGACGTTTGCGTGGAGCAGCTTCAATTCGGTAAGAATACGGCAAAGGACTGGAAAGGCAGTGATGGAAAGTGCAGTACCAATGAAGAGCGCAAAGGTGCCAAAGCCAATTTCATCTAGTTTGGTACCAGCTTTGAACTGGTTGAATAAGCCCCATGAGATGGCGACACCAAGACCAAACGGTAGCGCCATGCTAGCGGCACCAACTCCGAGGGCGATCTTCCAGTTCTGCATGAACATGCGAATATCAACTTCAAGAGCCACGAGGAAAAGAAAGATGATGAGACCGAGATTAGCTACGTTGTTTAGAACGGGCATGGATTCAGTAGGGAAGATGGAGTCCTTGAAGCCGGGGATGCGCATCATGACAGAGGGGCCGAGAAGGATACCACCGATGACTTCGGCAATGACGCGGGGTTGTCCCATAAGAGACAATGGGTAATGAAGTAAACGACAGAAGATGATAATGATGCCAGCCTGTGGGATCGTGTTAGTGATTGTGCAACCATAGAGTCCGTGATTTAACATGCCTGGATGATGAAGAGAATAATGGGATTTGACGCACTATATGTCGTCGGGTTTGCGCCCTCTAGAACTCCGGCCTGCGCTGAAGCCGCACGGCGGGCAACGGCAGCCGTGAAGCTATCGAGCCCATTCATGATGAAATAATGCTATTGATGCCGATCAGTCTAGCTTGGGACAATTTGTTTGGCGGTTTCCGTTTAAGATAGCGATAAAGGTGTATTACAAGCGACCAACTGGTAAGTCTGACTGTTTGAATAGAGAAGAAGGTTTAATAAGGCTGGGAACCAATACTCCGTATTCAACGCTCGCGGACAGACGGAGCCAAGGTCAAAGGGAGTAAAGGAAAATACCAAAGCCCGTAATATATATGAAATACGCAAGTTTCTTCCACGACTAAATCCTGGATAGATAAAAAAAGAGACCAAGTTGCGTGTTCTATTGTTGCGGTATTACTTGCTGTAATTATTGATTCAGAGGGATCCTTCAGTGAATGAAGATGGTCATTTAACTTTGTATAGGCTCCGGCTGACATGAGAGTAAAGACTCTAGCGGGGTTCTTCAAAGCCTGCAAGCCAAGACCACCATTCATTTATGGCTGAGGTCATCCGGAGAAATGAATGGATAACGCGCGATTTCTTGTATGGTATGGAGGTTGCTTTTTCGCCCGNGAAGATGGTCATTTAACCTCCGGCTGACATGAGAGTAAAGATTCTAGCGGGGTTCTTCAAAGCCTGCAAGCCAAGACCACCATTCATTTATGGCTGAGGTCATCCGGAGAAATGAATGGATAACGCGCGATTTCTTGTATGGTATGGAGGTTGCTTTTTCGCCCGACCCCAATATCATGGCTACCAGTGCGGGCGGTACTTTCAAATCTTTCCCCGGATTGAATGCGTTCGTGCATGGATAGGTTCTATTCACAGGGTCTATAGAGCTAATAGTCAGTGTTCAGTAGCTTGTTGTGATCACCCAAAGCCTGGGTGTTATGGTGTGAAAAGTAATAGGATTTACCCCATGTTGGTGCATGCATTTAGGACTGGACTTTAGGCGCAGGAATAGCGGTCAGAGCAGTTGGTGATGTTACTGTTTGATGACATATTTACATGAATGTAGACGGCCATGATGATATTCTTGGGAGACATGTGTACTTGGTAATTATCATCGTGACTAACTCAGTCCACATTGTCCAGTCTGTAGGTGGTCTTATATGTACATCTATACCAACGGGTATTTGGGCTCATCATTCTGTATCAACACTAAACTTGACGCCGCTCGCCTGCATACAAAGGCAAATATCTCTACTACATACAAGGGTGAAGCTGACCATTCTCACACTTGATTTTTCGAGTCGACACACACATGTGCACATAATGTATGCATGAGAATGATATCTGTTAAAGTTGGGGTATATGTTCATATCAGAGCTCGACCTCTAATCAAAGCTATTCCAGACCAATTACATAGATGTATTGATCCATCTACGCCGTCGCCAAGCTTGCCACAATTACCATATGATTACCCCTCCAACTCGCCAAGAAGTGACGTCACACATGCATCACCAGTAAAGTCAATTCTGAAAATAGTCTCGACCAACAGGCCTAGAACATGCTCGCTTATCAGGCGTGTGTCGTCAGGGCGGCTGTAATCAGGATGCCCTATATGATATACCAGGGACATAGACAATATATGCGTTGGAGATTACTTATGCTTTCCCAGCAGAACCGCACACATCGATTTGCCATTCCACAAGACGCATGGTGGCTTCAACCCCCTTTTCCATTGCAGCCGTCAAAGACATATGAGATGCCTTTTCGCGTCTAAAATCGTGGTAATCGTCTAATACAAGCTTATTGACGTTAACCTTGGATATACCGCCCTTAATGCACCGTCTCATAGTATCGTCGTCAAAACTGTTAGTCCCATGAAGTACCAAACGCACCCGACCTGCAGCCTGTTTCCGGATCTGTTCAAGTCTATCGTAATCAAGTTGGATCCCCTGAGAACCATATTCCCCATGGACATTTCCAAACGCTGGAGCCAGGAAATCTATCCCCGTATCAATAAACTCCTCGACCTGCTCTGGAGTCGTCAATGCCCCTTCGAGATCAGCAGTATCAGCAATTCCATCCTCGCCACCTTCAATTCGACCAGGTTCTGCCTCTGTGGCAATCTTTCGAGCATGGCAGTAGGATACAAGGTCCCGTGTCTTTGCTAGGTTTTCGTCGTGTTCGTAATGGGACATGTCAATCATGATGGAATCGAACGGTAGGGTATCTGCTACTTGACGTATCTGGTCTTCGTCTTGGGCGTGATCGAGGTGTATAGCTACCGGAACCTTTGCATTGCGGGCTGCGTGGGCGGCAGCGTGGACTAGTAGACCATCGGAAAATGTTATGGCCCAGGGGAAGAAGAGAATCAAAATTGGGGACTTCTTTTGCTCTGCAATTCGGATGAAAGCAATGATGTGTTCAATGTTGTATCTTCATATGACGTCAATATTTAAATTAGTCGATACTTGAGTCAATTAGTACTCACGCAACGGCAGACACGACTCCATAGCCTCCTTTTTCAGCGGCCTTTAGGATTTGACAGGTCTTATTCTGGTCTTTCCAAGTCATATTTGACGTCCTGTATGATTCTTTGTGTTCTACTTTAAGAGACAAATTATCATTTTCTCAACTCATAATTCGCCACTGGTGTCTGTTCATCGGTGTTGATGTATCAACCAATCAAACGGTCATATTATATGGGGTAGGATTCCACCACATTCAACAATTCTGTGTATATCTGTATTCGACTTGCCATAAAAATACTTCATTATATCCCACAAAGAGATTTCGTCTATAAATTAAAAATCAAACGCCAAACCAGACCTGGAAAATATATACGCTATGCCGTTTAATAATCGTCAAATGGCATTTCTGCCATAAGTTCATCCTCAGCGCTATAGTCGTATTCCAACGGCTTATCCGCTGCTTGGGTGGTGTTGCCATTCGTAGGTTTCGCCTGAACATCAAATTCCTCGGCCTCGGCCATCATTGCCTCCAAGTCATCAAAGTCGGGAACTTCATCGTTTTCTTTGGGAAGTGGCTTAGATACGACCTCCACAGTTTTGGTGACTTTCTTTGGTGAAGCTCCGTAGATATCATCAGCCATATCTTGGTCTTGTGGTGGGGGCGTAGCTCTCTTTGGGATGGTTGTCGTGGGTTCATCCTCAATTGAAGGGAATGCATCTTCTCCATGTCTAATAATCTCGTTTCCAGCCTCAAGAGCATCATACTTGCGAGTGCTTGCCTCTATCCAGTCACTGCGCTTTTTGAGCATTGTGTTCTTCCGACCAACTTTTTCAACCATCGCCAGGGCATCAACAAATCGAGCTTTGGGATACAGATCGTCAAGCCACATACGATACATGTTTAGTAAAGTTGATGCGTCGCTCCATTCGTGGCCCTTTCCCTTGAACTTGATTCTTTTGGCTCGTCTTTGTAGTTTTGTGATACCATTCTCGGACAAAAGTCTAAACTACACGTTAACTACAGTTTTCAAGAAGCAGGTATAGGATGGGATTTGTTTACTCACCTGTTCTCATCAAGTTTTACTGCTGGAGCTCGAGTTTTTTTGAGTTGTATGTCGTCGTCGATACCGATCATATCCTGTGTCGGTTTAGTAGACCCATCTTTATGGGCGTCCTCATGGTCACCACCAAAGTTAAGGGGGTCATCGAGATCATAATTTTCAAGATCAAAGCCACTAGGTGAAGAAGCCATGGCAGAACAATTGGGAGACGAAATTTTTGTCGGTAATCGTCAAAGGGCGAGTATGTAGTCGCGTGGAAGTCGAGGACATCACGACGCGCATTAAACACGATGTCCCAAATAGGATAAATAGGGTGGCTCACTGTTTAGTAGGGTTATATCATGTGGCGTGTAGGGTTGTAAATGTGGACGGCCGATTATTGGTTAAATACCAACTAGGGGAACGTTCCCGATTTCTCGTCGTCATGCTTGAGCTAACTAAAGTCGCTAGCCCGACCCTGCGATAATCTTGCGACCCAATCGATAAGCTAACTGCTTGTTTTAATACCCATAATTGGCTGGCGCAATTCGATTTGAAGTTATCGCGCTAGTTCCCGAGATCTTTAGCGACACAATGGCTTCCGAAACCTTCATCCTGACAAATGTCTATCCATCGACATACCCAGTGAGTGCCGCCGTTGCCGCTCTTGTGCCGAGCAAATATCCACTTGCTCGTCAATCGGGTGGCATTAACACGATGCTCGATTTTGGATTGTTTTTGGCTAACTAGGTGTAAATAGCTCATAGACAGTGACCCGTACGTCTCCGGTACCCCGCACTTCCGTTCCGAATCACCGCCGTGCAGCACTTGCGTGATTATATTGTCACCATGTTAAAATGTAGTTGATCTGAGCCTCACGGTAAACTAACCACAGTTAAAATGCTATAGTCACTTCAAACGGGTGATCGGTTATGCGCGGCCCTCTGATTATGCCTTCGGAGCTCTAGCCACGGCTTTCGGACCCGGCGCTCTTCTTTTCATGGAAAAATTTGCCCCGTCACACGTCGGTAAGGGTGGGTTTGGCCTTCCCCTCCGTACTGCCGGGGCGATTGGTGTGGTCGGTGGCTTTCTTTACTTTTACCAACGTTCTGCCTGTAAGTAGTCCTTGTCATAACCGGTACATGATCTGGTTGCCAGCCGCATAAACCACACCCCTTTACGATTGCATCATGGAGATGCGCCATATCGATGTCAATTTGGAAGCCTAGCAGGATGAACTATTTCGCCATGACAGCAACCAGACGATCCGATTCCGTGGTGAAACTACTGCGTTGGCGGGACATGCGTCGGGATGTGGGCGGATATCAAACACAACATGGGATGCCCCTGTGGATACTAGACCTTCTACTCCCATGAAAGAGAACTTGGAACGCTAACAAACATTGACAACCCTTTCAGTACGGTTCTACGGCGCCACCGAAAATTCCCGCGAAGTGCAGATGGACATGCGGGAAATGGTAGACAAGGTCAAAGCCGGTGAGCCCTTGTACGGCCACAGTGAACTGTCACCTTTCATCCAAGGTGTTTCTGCCAGGCAGTCGCGTTATTCGGCCTTGTTCCTTGGTGTCATGCCGTGGTTCAACTTTGTGAACCATAACCAACACGGTGTTGATACTGCCAAGTATTACATTCAGGCTGAACGGGAGCTGGAGGAAGAACGGCTCTCCAAGGCCTAAACGCCCACCTTAGGCACACTGTGTGTCCAATGCCCGAACAGAACGTGGTGAGGCTACACAACACAACATCAACGGTACCTCCCGGGTTTTGGCACTAGCTGGTTGGTAAAGCCAGTAGTTGGCACTTTTTCAATACTGCGTATATCAGTCGCAGACTATCAAATCCAATTCTGGATCCAGGCCAGTTTGACTTATATGGACGGAAACAATAACAAACAGTACAAACAGACACAGACTCGGCGATTCAATAGCTATCGGGTGCAACATACCGATGTTAGTGTTATTGCTAGAAATATATCACATTTATCTTATTCCTAGTTTTGATGTACACGCATGATGAGGAGTTTGTTAATTGCTCCGGAATTTGACGCAAACAGCTGGTATGTAGACATGCATAGACAAGTCAAAGTTTCTGTGTGCCTATTCGGGATGTGGGTTGGTTTGGTTACGTGGTACATACCCAATTTTAGGTTTGTCTAGGCATATGTATGTCTAAAGATTGTTTATCATCTTGGCGGGAATTTTAGTATGTTGGTAGCGTGTCAGCATTTCAGGGACTCGGAGTAAGTGTTGATTTGATAGAAGTCATCCTTCCGGTCTAAGCTATGGAATTTTAAACATTGAAGGGGAGGAACTACTGATAGGGTTTGTCTTGACGTATGTACTTGGTTGATTAACCCTGTCTTAGAAGCAGAGCTAGTTTTACGACCTTCTAGAACGTTTAATACATTGATGGCGTCTATGAGCTTGGACAAATGTTATGCCATCTCTTGATGACGTCCCGCTTTGTCGGAAGTCTGGGTATCATAAGGAACTATGACACGGATGATATTTTAAGTAGGCAGCATAATAAACTCACGCGCGTGTATGTATGTCATGTCTATACAGTTGAAGAGAATCCTAAATGCTTAGTTCTGGACTTCCCACATGGCTAATGTTGTTCCGTCTTATGTATGTACATGCCCTGTCATATCGAGAAGTTGGTACCCTTGTATACGCGGTAAATCGACAAGGATCTTGGTTCCGTTAAACTCTGCTTCAAGACAAACGACAGCGTTTGGTAGGAAACTTGTTGAGTTGATACTTGGTTGGATGTATAGTGAGTCTAAAGATATACCAAAAGACGTTTTCTTTCTTTTCGAAGGCATGGAATGCTTTAGGGGATGCCGTGGTAGGCGGAGTTTTACGTAGATAATGGTGTGTTGCAAGCTTATACGAGGTTAAACGATTTCATGAACTTAGACAATACATTTGACATAGCCGCTTAATGGAAGCAACTGACAGGAGCATGGTTCAACCCATGAATATTATAAGCCGCCGGTGAATATCTTGTAAGCGGCCCGTACATGCCAAAATAGCTTCATGCCAAACCTTAGGTTCCCAGTTTCAATGAAGTTTGGAAAGTTTGGATCGGACGATGTCAGCTTGTTTAATGGAACACATGTTAAGTCTACTCTCCTGTTTTCATAAGCATCTAGCTACATACATAGACGTAAGCAGTTAATCAGACAACTGACGTCTTTTAAAGGAACACCCAAACATTAGAGCCACTTGCTTACTCTCGGACAGTCTTTACAACAAGCTTATCTTGCGATGTCAACAGACGTGATACTCCGGATCATAGAACACCTAGCCGACAGGCGATCACAACTTTACTTAGAAAGTTGTCTGTGTTAGGGTTCACACACCCTTGGTTGCGGATACACACCTCTTATCCCTGTCGATGCATATATCGGGGTCTTGTGCTCAGCCACTGGTATAAATATACATCATCATCATCATCACTGGTATAAATATGTGATTCTGATTGTCATCCTTGTTTTAGATTAGTCTTCCCTCTTCAACGTGAATATACTCATTATCGCCGTCTTCCTAATACTTTGTATCACGATCAAGCTATAACAGTCTGTGGGGTTATTGCGGCTGACGATGACATCCAGTTGGCCACCCCCTTGGTTTATAAACGGTACCCCC
>JSUI01006435.1:0-64470 GCA_000833645.1 Huntiella omanensis
CCACAACACGTCTCCTATAAGACATCTGACCCACGCATGTGGTCCTGGGATATCCGCGAGATGGCTACTCAGGACCTTCCCGCTCTCGTCAATCGAGTCCTCAAAGAAACCGGCCACAAGAAACTTGCCCTGGTAGCACATTCCCAAGGAACGGCACAGTCCCTTTTAGCTCTATCTACCACCTTCAACCCCTCATTATCTCAGAAGTTGTCTGTTCTCTGTCTTCTTGCTCCGGCTGCTTACGCCGGTCCGTTAATTCGCAAGCCGTGGTTCCGACTTCTCTCAGCCCTGCCTAGTCCCCTATGGTCGGTAACATTCGGTTCCAGAGCCTTCATCCCCGCAATGATGTCTGCCCATCGGTTCATGAATCCACGAATCTTTGGAGATCTAGGCTACGTTGTATTTTCCTTCCTCTTCGGCTGGTCTGATAGAAATTGGGATCCCTCGTTACGTGCGCGCATGTTCCAATTTGCCCCCGTCTATGTCTCGGCTGGACTTATGAAGTGGTGGCTAGGTAAAGGTGGATTCGCCCACATGGGCAGTATTTTGGAAAATGTGGCGGAGGATGACCCTGAGGTTACACCCGAGGAAGCGGAGCGGGGAAGATGGTATCCGGAGGGCACGGCGCCTATGGGTTTGTGGGTTTGTGAGAGGGACGGATTGGTTGATGGCGGTCGTTTACTTAAGAGGCTGAGAGAAAGAGAACCGAATGTGAAGATTGTTCATGGGGAGGTTTTGGCGGATTATGAACATTTGGATGTTCTTTGGGCTGTGGATGCCGCTGAGCGGGTGAATAAATCCATCAAGTCGGTTATCTGGGAGACAGTTGAACCTGAGATGAAGGCGCATTGCCAGGGTCCACCTACGATGCAAAACACTCAAGTATAGATGGCCAAAATAATACATGTTGAATTACTATATGTATGTATATATTTAATCATATCACCACGAAATATTCCTCTGTATATTCTTATCATCATGGGCGCCTGGCTTGCGCCCTCTCGTGCCCAACCCCAATCTAGCCGTGCGATTCCGTAAATCAAAATTGACAGAATACACCATATATCTTCTGTCCTCAGGGATATCCCTCGTAGTCCTCCAGCCCGGCTTCTGCTCTTCCGGCGGCGGTGTCCCATCCATACCCGGGCCGGCCCCCGGACTTTCACTTGCATATCTACCATTCTCAGGACTTCCTTCAACTTCAACCTTGCGGTCTCCCCTTTCTTCAAGATCCATAATAAATGCGCCAATCTTGGCGGATAAAGTACTATCCCACATAGCTTCGCGTCTCGCGCTGGATTCTAACAAGTCAATAGCCACCCTTCTAATTCCCCTGTGACGACACTTGGTAGCAACGACGTATAATGGCGGTACGATACCCAGGTCGGCGGAGAAACTAGGTTTAATGTGTGGAGCGGAGAAACTAGAGGAGTCGAGTGGGGATTTGTGGAGACAGATACCCGCGTTGCGACATGGGGTGGCGGCACGGGCTTCTTCATCGGTTACGACTTCGAATGCTAGCTGGACAATCTCTTGGAACTCAGCTTCGAAGGCGTCAAAGTCGGTTTCGCGCGTGGAGAAAGTCATGTGGAAGAGAATCTTGGTCATCACATGGGTCATTTTCAACACGGCAATCGAGGCCTTCACCTGCGCTGATACCCCGGGACTGAAGCGTCCATTGAGAATATCTTGATATGCAACTTCCCACAGATATAGTTGGTTCGCATACATTCCTGCAAACTCCTTCATTTTCACGGGGAGAAGACCCATGGGTGCGTTGCCGCGGGATTTGACAACGGCGAAATAAGTTTCGGTGAAGCGGAAGATTGTTTCCATGGAGTTATCGTACATTATACGTGCTTGTAGGGCGCTTTCGAAACGGGCGGGAAGGGGTGGTGGGAGGGGGATGGATGGGGTTCCTTGGGGACTTTGGCCGTCGGCATCTAGACTTGCGGATTGGCCACGGTTCAACTGGACGACGAATGGTTCGGGGAAGTGGAAGGCCATATCGTATGATTTCGCTTGGATAGCGAGCCGTGTGAACATCTGGATGAGCTCCATTTCTACAGGTTCACCGCCCGTGTAGGAGAAGGAATTCCGCTGTTGAGAACGTAGGTCGTTGAGAACTTGGAGACCGGCTTGGATGGCGCGGATGGCGTTGGGGTGGTGGCCTACGAAGGAGTCGAAGGAGGCCATGAGGATACAGCTCATGAGAGAGATTCGGGGACTTCCGGCGCGGGTTGTGACGCGGCCGTCGGGGGTTTGGCGGATGGATTCTTTGAGTTGGATGTTAATTGCCTTTTGGTAGTAATCACAAGCCATGGTCCAATGTTCCTGTGGTGCCTTTTCTCGACCGCTGTTACTTTGGGGGGAACTTGGGGGACTGCGGGTTTGTTGTTCTAGGGTCTTGTATAGAGCGCCTAGAGCTAACACGGCATTCTTGATGATTTCCGAGGTTTCACATTCAGATAGAACCATTTGTGTCCAGAAGACACAATCGAAATATCCAGATAACTCTCCGGATGTACGCGATTGGAACATTTCAAAATACTGATGTTCCCCCTTCCCAAGTCTCAAACCTCTCGGCATCCCCCTCCAAACCGGCGGAACCTCCATAAGAAACTCGGGGTTAACCCTCACAGCAGCCTTCTTTGACGCGCGTTTAGGTTTCCGAGCAGGTAGTTCCCTCGGCTGCTTAATGACCGAGAACCCCGGAGTTCCCACCGTCGGCGTGGCAACAGCCATTACCGGACGAATAGTCAAGGCATGGGACGGAGGAGGCGCGGCTATAAGAGTGTTTGGACGTGGAGCAAGCGGGATGACTTCGTTGGGTCGGGCGCTACGTGGGGGAGCGGGGTACCCTGAACAGATGCGCTTGGAGCGCAAACAATTGACACATGCGGGGCGAGTTTCGTCGCATTTTATACGGCGGCCCCTAGACTTGGTTAGTGGAGTACATATGTAGATGATGAAGGGAGGAAGGATTTGAACTTACTTGCAGTTTTGACAGCCGGTTTTCACCTTTGGTTTTGAGGTGCGAATTCGTCTTGGAGGGTCGGATGGAGTAGGTGATAATGATGATGATAATGGAGGGGAAGACTCGTTTGTCGAGTTGGGCGGGAGAGAGTTGACTTGCATTATGACGTGGGGTGTTTGTTGAATCATTGGTTGTCTCTGATTACTCTCCTTCTTCTTCTGCTTCTTCTTCTTCTACGCCCCAAAACCGACCTTCACCAACTTTCAGAATCCGGAAACCCACCTTCCTAAAAGATCTCCAGTTCAATTAGTCGCGGAATTATATCCTCTAATTCACGACTAAGTTGAATATAGTAAAGCAGTCTGTCTTCTCCTTTAAAATCGATATAATAAATCAAGAAATAGTTCAAAAAAGGTGTCGTAAGATGGCCAATAAAATCACTTAGCTGGCCTTGAAAAGAAGAAACGTCGGTGCGTCGTGGTGGTGGTGGAGAAAGAATATGGAATTTACCAAGATAAAGAAGGGTAACTTTGTAAGGCTGACTCAAGTATTCTTGTGTAGAAATTCGATAGGGCGGATTTTGTAGTTTCTTTGATGTCTTGACAGACAGAAGAGAAATTCGGGGCTGAAAAAAAGAAAGGAACAGAGGTAACTTTTTGGAACCTAACTATAACTTGAGAAGAGAAATCACAGACTAAGTTTTCTTTTTTTGTGATGTGATTGACGGAGTGATGAGATGGATCGAGGATGAATGTACCGAGGTAGGGAAAAGAGCGAAACAGCGGAATTAAATCGAATTGAATCCGATGTGTCGAAAACGTAAAAGANAGTATTCTTGTGTAGAAATTCGATAGGGCGGATTTGGTAGTTTCTTTGATGTCTTGACAGACAGAAGAGAAATTCGGGACTGAAAAAAGAAAGGAATAGAGGTAACTTTTGGAACCTAACTATAACTTGAGAAGAGAAATCACAGACTAAGTTTCTTTTTTTGTGATGTGATTGACGGAGTGATGAGATGGATCGAGGATGAATGTACCGAGGTAGGGAAAAGAGCGAAACAGCGGAATTAAATCGAATTGAATCCGATGTGTCGAAAACGTAAAAGAAGGCAAAAAAAAGGTGACTAGATAAATTAAGTAGACTAGGGTCTACGATGATCGACTTTAACACCTTCGCTTGTTCAAAAAGATTAAGAGTAAATTCCAAGTTTAAAAAGACAATGGAGACGGAGGAAACGTCGGGATATATCGAGTGGAAATGTGGAATTCGCCTTGATATACACAATTTATACAAACATACATACATATGTATCTGCAAAGATACCAGACAGAGGCGTTTTTTTTTTGCTGTTTTTTTTGGCTTCTACCTTCTACTAGTTCTGATTCTGGTTATTTGATGCGTGACGAGCTCAATGCCTTTGACTATTCCCCTCTTGTGACTTCTTGTCGTGTAACGGGGGCGTGAAGTGGCATGGATTGAGGGGGATACGAACAGACGAGGAGTCAACAGACTAGGAGTCATTAGTCACTTTTGGGTGTGATGATGTTGTATCTATTGTGTCGTTATAAGTTGTATAAATGGTAGTTACTTTACTAGGGATAGAAGGATTTCAAGTCCACTTTCGAGTCTACTTTTAGATACAAGAGAACTTACATACGATAGTACCTCCCTTTTGAATCCCTTTTTTTTGTTCTCATCAGAAAGCCGCATAAGTCGTCAGACATGTCACCACCAACCAAAGCCGTTCTTAGTATTCAGCACATGACACCCATCACATCAAACACAAACAAACCGTCCTACCTATGTACATATGTACATACCCAAATAAATAATCCTACTGAAAAAATACACATTAAATCATCATGTTGGCCATCTCGCCAACGCACCAACCCGCTCTCGCTACCCTTCTTCCTATTTTCCTGCACAACAAACACACAAATGGCTACCTCTTTCTCGTTCGCTTTACTACCCGATCCCGACCCGCTTCTACNTACATATGTACATACCCAAATAAATAATCCTACTGTAAAAAAATTACACATTAAATCATCCTGTTGGCCATCTCGCCAACGCACCAACCCGCTCTCGCTACCCTTCTTCCTATTTTCCTGCACAACAAACACACAAATGGCTACCTCTTTCTCGTTCGCTTTACTACCCGATCCCGACCCGCTTCTACCTCGTCACACACCTGTCGCCAACCGCCTCCAATACCCGCCTCGTTCCTGAAATGGTGACGTGCAGGAGGTTTGATATGATTACTATGTACACAGATACAGGGGTCATATGATATACCCTATATACTGAAGGGTTACGGATAAGCTTCGGGGAAAAGTTGTGTTACGTGAGAGAACAGGCGGCATTGATTCGTGATGTGGTAGACATTGATTTTGATACTTTTTTGTTACAAGGCATCATCAAAATGTTTGAAATTAAAACTGATACGCCTTCGTGGCTACACACTTCCCACATTATCCTCGCCGCAACGAGTACTCTGGGTATCATCTTACCCCCTCGGCGGTTCGACACCCGTTTATTGGCGTTAACCGCCATCTTCACCTACTCCACCTCTCAACTAGCCTACGACTACACAGGCCGAACCATCTCGGAACGTTTCGGTCGTCGTGTCGATGCACTTAATGAAATTTCCACTCAACCCGCTCTGAGTGACCGTTCCCGGGAAATCCAAAAATTACTCAGGGAGGAGAAACTACGTGGGATGACCCCCGAGGAACGAAAGGCCGAAGAGGAGAAGAGATTACGTGGGATGAGTGCTATTAAGCGGTTTTGGTATGGTGGTGAAGGAGAGGATTGGAGAGAAAAGAGACTTGAGGAGGATAAAAGAGCGTTGGAAGAGGGGAAGGGTATTTCTGGGATTATTATGGATCAGGTTTCGGAGGTGTTTAGAGGGAAGAAGGACGAGTGATTGGTGATGGGTGATTGGTGATGGATAGAATCACGGACTTGTACGATTTCGTTAGGTGGTGACACCTGTGTATATATAGTAAANTTCATTATCATAATCACCTCTTTCTCCTGCCCCTCTTCCCCTTCTTAAAAGCCGAACTCTTAGCTATAGACTTTTCCACCTTCTTCTTCCCCGGCAAAGCTACCCATCCTTTACTCGTCTTTGAAGAAGATGCTTCCCCATCCTTTGCAATCTTAGCATCATTAACCGCAATCCACCGTTCCAACTCCTCAGCCATCTCCGCAGTATCAGGTGCATCAAGATCCATACGACGGGATTTCCTCTGTTGTACCTTTTTCTTTTCAATGGCGACGAGACGACGCCGTTGAAAACGGTTTAACTTGGGAGAGCTGGTGGTCGTGGGAGAGGGACAGTCTGTTGGAAGAGGGGCTTCCGGGATGATGTGTTTGGTGGATCGGACGGGACTGGTGTCGAATATGAAATCCGGTGAGGAGGCGCGCGAAGTGTTTTGCGATGGGGGCTTAAATGACGTAGCTATTTCTGGGGTGTAGGGAGGGGATTCAATGGACATTGATTCCCATTGTGTCTATAGACATGTTAGATACCATCTTCATCAACCAAATCAACCAACACCACAACTCACACTATCCTCCAACTCCGGCGACCCCGACACCTGTCTCCTCTTCCTAATCGCCCTCCCTCTCGTCCAAGCGCTATTAAAAACCTTAAACTTCATCCTGTCTCTCCTTCTTCCCTTCCAACCCATCAACCTACATCACCACTCCGCATCTCCACCACCAAAAACCACAGAACCCTAACCCTCTTCATATCGATAACCGCCCGCGGCCCAATTCCGACTCACCCCGCATTTCGCAATTCCGCCTACCACACGATGCACCCGACCCGGGCGATGAGGACATGGACGCCCTTTCGGGGACATGCCTGGTGCTACGCGAATGAGGATATAAGATAACGGGGGCATGCTCGCGGAAGGGTAGAAGAGGGTTGTATCGGTTGTGGAAGATGTGAGTCAGTTAGGATGGAGGGGATAAATGTATATAACATGGGTAACAGTGACGGTTTTATATCTCAGTTTTGAATAGTAATATATTGCAAAATGTCTTCTACATACGAAAAAGTCGAGACCTTTGGGTCCTCATTGAAGTCTCTGTTCCCCCAAGACCCCGCCTATCTCAACCTAAACCACGGTACATACTCACCTTCCCCTCTCGTAATCTTCAAAAACTAACCCACCCAGGCTCCTTCGGCACCTTCCCGCTTGCCATCCGTGATAAACTCCGCCACTACCAGGACCTCGCGGAAGCCCGTCCTGACCCGTTCATTCGCTATGATATCAAGGAACACCTGACGGAATCACGCCTTGCTGTTTCTCGGGTGTTGAATGCGGATCCGGAGACGGTCGTGTTCTGTAGTAATGCGACTACGGGGATTAACGTGGTTTTGAGAAATCTCCAGTGGAATGACGATGGGAAAGATGAGATTTTATACTTTACTACCATCTATGGAGCTTGTGGTAAGACTATTGATTATATCGTCGATACCCGCAATGGCAAGGTATCTTCCAGAGGAATCACAATCACCTATCCCATCGAAGACGCCGACATTCTTACCGCCTTTGAAGCTGGTCTCGCTGAATGTCTTGCCGCTGGTAAAAGGCCCGCTCTTTGCGTTTTCGACATCGTCACTTCTCTCCCCGGTGTCCGCTTCCCCTTCGAACTGATCAACTCGGCGTGTAAATCCCACTCCATCCCCACCTTCATCGACGGCGCTCAAGGTATCGGCATGGTCAAAATCGACTTGAAGGCTCTGGACCCTGATTACCTCATTTCCAACTGTCATAAGTGGTTACATGTTCCCCGTGGATGCTGCGTGTTACATGTTGCGAAGCGGAATCAAGCTTCTATGAGATCGACTATGCCGACGAGTCATGGGTATCTTCCGCTTAGTGGGGATAGATACTCACCGTTGCCCAAGGCCGAAGGAAACCCATTCATCACCAACTTTTCCTACGTCGGTACCATTGACACGTCGCCCTTCCTCTGTGTCAAGGACTCCATTGAATGGCGGGAACAGGCGTTAGGCGGAGAAGAGAAAATCCTCGACTATCAACGGACTCTCGCCCGTACTGGTGGTGCCAAGGTCGCTCAGATGCTGGGGACATTCATTCTTGATAACAGTACTCACACCCTCACTGACTGTGCCATGGTGAATGTTGCTCTACCTCTTTGGACTGGACCGGCGGAGTCGGCGCCGGAGGGTGTCACTGTTTTGACGGGTGATGATGGTCAGAAGGCTGTTTCGTGGATTATTGAGAGTTTACGGGTCAAGTATCAGACTTTCTTGCCTATTTTTGTTCATGCGGGGAGGGTTTGGGCGAGATTTAGTGCGCAGGTTTATCTTGATGAAGCCGATTTCGTTAAAGGTGGTGAAGCACTGAAGGAGCTTTGTGGACAGGTTACTTTGGGGGAGTTTAAGTAGTTTATCGGATGCTTTATATATAACTTTGTTTTATGGATATCATGACAAATTGTGGGTTCATTTTGATACAGGATTTTTTGTGGGGGGGTTACCATGTCTAGATTCATGATGCAGTAGTTTATCTAACACGTTATATACAAGTTCGTTTTACAGATATCATGACACATCACATGTAGTTGACCGGTCACCTGTAGGGTTACTCACTGCCGACTTACCCCAGTCATGAGAACAATCCTGTCTACAAGTCTTGGCACCAAGCCCAAGCCAAGAAAACACAATCCTAAACGCCTTCATAGCTCTGTGTGTTCACCCATAAATCCCTTTAAATCCCAAACTCAAGTCATGACAACAATCATCATCCACCTGATCGCCTGTCACTTCCTCCGGAACGTTTCAACTTGACAGTCCCAGCCCAGAGCCCGGCCCGGCCCAACCCAGCCCAAAGACCAGTCAACAGACCGACCCTCTAAAACAACCGCCTAGAAACCCTCCACAGCAACTAAAAAAGCCCGGGCCACAAGTATCATGTCACTTATAGGGGGCATTGGCATTACTTAATGGTCCTTGGCCACCGATCATCACTCTGCATTTATAAGTTTGGATCGATGCCTATGTGTGCATGCAGGAAAGACCGTTTCTGCTAAGCCACTAAGACGACGACTACAACTTGTACGAAAACATCTAGATAGTCGCTCGATTTGACCGTCCAACATATGTTGTACATACGTATGACGTGGACTCCCAGTGCAGCTTTCCGTTCACTGACTTCCTAGCGCTAGCCAAATAGTAGACACTTTCCATTCATTCCGGGGATACAACGGGCCATCACATTTGAGCCTGTAAGGCTGGCACGGTTTAGAAGACCAGACCAGATAGGTCTCCCACATGATGGGCTGAATAATAGTAAAGTAGCCCGTGACGTCGCTTCCACCACATATACCCTGTCACCCAGTTTCAGACCTCCGGAACTCGGCTCCCTATTCACTATCTCCGTCCTCATCAATCGTCCCAAGTGCCTCAGCTAATGAAACAAATCAATCCCGTCAAACCGGCCATCGGTTAACCGTAGTATCCAGAAAACCATCTTCGTAATTTTTTTCGCCGCCGCATAAAAGCCCCGTGGCAGTGACCCAAACCAACAAATGCCCAAACCAAATACAGGCGCCAGACCCGTGATTCAAAAATAGCCTACGTGCCTATAGACGTTTGTACGCCCCTCCGCCCTGCTGGCTTCTCCTTCTTGGCTGTCCGTCCGTGGGTTTAGGTGCTAGACAAGAGAAGCTGGGACTTCAACTAAAGTGCATGGTCTTGACAGTTTCACTCTTGTTTATCCTGTAGTCTTTCTTTTTTTCATGACACCTCCCAGTCTTTTATACTTCTTCCTGTTCTCATTCTTCCTGACCTTTTTTCACACTTCATTCGTGAATTACACAATAGCCGCCATATCAAATTCAGGGGTCATTTCCACTAAATTACGTCCTTTGCATTCTTGACAACCAACAAAAAAAACGAACCTTCCGTCAAAAATCCATCCGTCCTATTCAGGAAGTAGACATAGCCCACTTCACTCAGCGACTTGCTCTTTTTCGCTACAAGCGCACCGGACTAGATTAGGAGCCATTTCGCTTCGTCATCTAATTCTTCCAAGACTTGTTTTTCCTTTACATTGGTGAATCTCGAATGTCTCAATTCCCATCTTGACATATTCTACGCTTTTTCTACTATTCATCCTTTGTTCTTTTTCGCACCTTAGTGCGTACTATCCCCATTGGGAATCTCCAAGTCCTCTATTAACGCCCTCCTTAAAAGTCGCCTCTTAACTAAATCCGACAATCCTCACAAATACTTCAATTTCTGCGAGCAACGAACAAAATACAAATACCGGACTCCCCCAACCGGACCTCCCCGCCGCCGTCGCCGCCGTCATGGCTTCCAATGAGTACTACCATGGTGCGGCCGCCGGAAACTATGCCTCACCACAACCACAATATCCGTCGACGACTCCCTATGTAATCCCGACTCAATCGCCGGCTCCTCCGTACTATGCTTCCGGTCAAGGAACCCCCGCGCCCCCGACATACCCGCCGTCCCTGGCATCTCGGTCTTCAGGAACCCCCCGTCCAAGTCAGCAGCAGCCCCTAGTCCCCGGGCCTAGCCCGTTTGAAACCGTCTTTGACGACCATGTTTATCCTGACACAGACTCCCGTTCAGCGTCAGCGAGACAGAATGCGCCAGGTGCGAACAACGCCTATTATAACCAGGACACCTCTTATTCCGGCGCTTCGGCTTACCAGAATGGTAATCATGCTGCTTCTAGTGGAGATATTCCATTGCAGGATAGAAATAATAGTGCGAATAAGGTGCCTATTCCGGACCCTGAAGCCTTTGAGGATCATGTTTATGACCGACCAAAGAGAAGAAAGACGGCAGGAAGAGGAAAGGTTAGCTTTGGTCAATTGGGAATGCTGGGCGCACAGAATAAGAGGTTTCCTTTCTTGGTTTATACCTTTACAATTATTCAGATTGCCGTCTTTATCGGCGAGATTGTTAAGAATGGTAAGTTTGCAGCATAACAAACTTCTGAGAAACTTATACTAACACTCTACAGGCATTCTCACTGGCTCTCCCATTCAGACCAAACCATCTTTCAACGTTATGATTGGCCCTTCAACTTGGGTTCTGATCAACATGGGCGGTCGTTACACGCCCTGCATGCACAACATCGACAAGATTCAAGGCCACAACGGTGTCATTACCTGGCCATGCCCAAACTCCACTACCTCAACCGGATCCTGCACTCTCAGCGAACTTTGCGGAATGGGTGGTGTCCCAAATCCCAACTACGATGGTAACAAGAACCAGTCTCCCGAGCCCGATCAATGGTGGCGTTTTATTACTCCGATTTTCATGCACGCCGGTCTCATCCACATTGGTTTCAACCTCATGATGCAACTGACCGTGGCCAAAGAAATGGAGTGTGCAATCGGGTCTATTCGCTTCTTTATCGTTTATATAAGTGGTGGTATATTTGGTAATGTGCTTGGCGCCAACTATGCTGGAGATGGCATCCTCTCTACTGGAGCTTCAGGTGCATTATTCAGTTGTATTGGACTGGTTCTGCTTGATTTGCTCTATTCGTGGGGTGACCGTCGTAACCCAATGAAGGATCTTGCCTTTGTCATGCTTGACATCATTGTTTCATTTGTATTGGGTCTTCTTCCTGGTCTTGATAACTTTGCCCATATTGGTGGTTTCATCATGGGCATTGGCCTTGGAATTGCTCTTCTACATTCACCCAACGCCCTGCGTCGTCGCCTGGGTCTTGAAACTCCCTACACTACGGTTTCTTCCGGCGTAACTGATAAACCTCCTTCGTTCATGTCCAACCCAATGGGCTTCTTTAAGGGTCGGAGGCCTCTTTGGTGGGCCTGGTGGATTCTCAGAGCTGGCTCACTGTTGGCTATGATTGTGGCCATGGTGGTGTTGCTTCAAAACTTCTACGTCAACCATAATTCTTGCTCATGGTGCAAGTACCTCAGTTGCATACCTGTCAAGGATTGGTGTGAGTCGGGTGATTTGGATATCACGGAGAATTAATCGCGATGGACACTATGTTGATATTTTATTCACCCTCCCCTGTTTATATCTGGTATACTAGAGTTTGATGTTGTTTTATTTGCTTGGAGGAAACCTCAATTACATTCAATGAATTCCGTTCCATACATCTCCATGTACCCCAACCCTAAACCCCGATCCAGGGGTCGTGTAAAGTGGAATTCTAAAAGTGGACCCCGCACGTTAAAGATGCGCCTCAACGCGCGCACCCAGGCGCCAGGCGCGTTTTCAGCACCGAAAGCTTGGATCTCGGGAGTAGTTTAGGCGGTTGTTAGTGGATTAATGCTTTTTGCCATGCCAACTGTGGAATAAGCAGCGGGTCTGATTTGTTGATTTGCTCTTGTTGTTATTTTACGTACCGATTTGATTTGATAGTGGTGGTCCCTTCCTTTATTTGGCTTTTTATGTTTGATAGATACTTTGCATAGATACGACGACGAGTTGCATTTCTTCTATTTGTTTTGCATGATTAGATTCCGGACGGACAACGAACGAATTCAAGATACGATATTTTTCGACAACACTACGATATATACATCTTCATAGACTACAAAATGCCTGCACCTTCAGCTACCTCGCACAAGCGAGTCCTCTCGGAAGCCTCAACCTCCGCAAACCAGCTCACGCCCGCCGCGGCCCCCAAACGTATAAAGATTGAACAATCCTCTTCACAATCTCTACGCGTCCCGCCATCATCTCAACCACAATCGCGCAAGCGTATTCTCGCCTCACAACCACAGACCTCCTGGGAAGATGACCTGGAACAACTAAGCCATGATATCTCGGAGCTTAAACAGGCTAGTGCGGAGAAAGACCAGTCGTGGGATCGGCCGCCTGTGCCGGAGTTTGACCCGGCGACAGAGAGGATTTCTTTCCAGGCTATTGAGGCGGAAGATGGCGTGATGAGCTTGCCGGGGAAGGATGCACCGGAGGCGAGTGTTAAGCTTTTTGGAGTGAATGATCATGGGAATTCGGTGTTGTTGCATGTCACGGGGTTTAAGCATTATCTTTTTGTTGCGGCGCCGGTGTCGTTTCAACCGAAGGATTGTTTGCCGTTTAAGAGGCATTTGGAGTCACATTTGGGACAGTTCCAGCCAGTCATTCACATGGTTTCATTACATATGAAGCAGAGTATCTATGGCTTTCAAGGAAACAAACATTCGCCGTATATCAAGATTACGGTTACTGATCCTAAACATATTCCAAAGGTCCGCGGTGCTCTCGAAGCTGGTCGCATTATGCCTGGGGCTTGCTGGCAGGTGCCCGAGGGACCTATTCGGACTTATGATAATATTCAGTATACCTTGAGATTCATGGTGGATACTCATGTAAGTTGGTCCAATCCCGTAGTTTGAACGTAGTACCTAACTTTGTCTAGATTCACGGCATGTCATGGGTGGAGGCTACTGAGGGCAAGTACCACCTTGTACCAGAGGGCGAGAAACAGTCTAACTGCCAGATTGAGGCGTGGGTCGATTACCAAGACATGGTGGCGCATAAGCCTGAAGGCGAGTGGTCCAAGATGGCGCCTTTACGAATCCTCTCGTTTGATATTGAGTGTGCTGGCCGTAAGGGTATTTTCCCCGAAGCCAACGTTGATCCTGTCATTCAAATTGCCAATATTGTTACCCGCTATGGTGACAAGAAGCCTTTTGTTCGTAATGTGTTCTGCCTCAACGATACTAGTGCTATCGCGGCGACACAGGTTCTCGAGTTTCAACGGGAGGATGAAATGCTGAGGGAGTGGCAAAAGTTCCTTATCCGCGCCGACCCTGACATTATCACTGGGTACAACATTGCCAACTTCGATTTCCCCTATCTCCTGGATCGTGCCAAACATCTCAAGGTTGCCGGCTTCAACCACTGGACTCGTCTCCCAGCAATCGAATCCAAAGCCAAGGAGACAAATTTCTCCAGTAAACAAATGGGTAACCGCGACACCAAAGCCACCAATACCAACGGTCGTCTGCAGCTCGATCTCCTGCAGCTGATCCAGCGTGACCATCAGCTTAGAAGTTACACGCTCAATTCCGTTTGTGCGCATTTCCTCGGCGAACAAAAGGAAGATGTGCATCACTCGATGATTACCGAGCTGTTCAACGGCACACCGGAGTCGAGACGGCGTTTGGCGTTGTACTGCTTGAAGGATGCTTATCTTCCGCAGAGACTCCTGGAGAAACTCTCGTGTATTGAGAATTATACTGAGATGGCTCGTGTCACGGGTGTGCCGTTTAACTTTTTGTTGTCGCGTGGTCAACAGATTAAATTCGTTAGTCAGCTTTTCCGGAAAGCCTTGGAACAGCATCTCGTTATTCCCAATATGAGTTCGCAGGCTTCGGATGAGCAGTATGAGGGTGCTACTGTTATTGAACCGACTCGTGGATACTATGATGTGCCGATTGCCACGCTGGATTTCGCATCGCTGTATCCCAGTATTATCATGGCGCATAATCTTTGTTATACCACGTTGGTTAACAAGACCATGATTGACAAGTTCCAGCTGACCAAGGACCGGGATTACATCATTACTCCCAATGGAGATATGTTTGTGACGTCAAACCAGCGCAAGGGTCTCTTGGCGCAGATTCTGGAAGAATTGCTGACAGCCAGAAAACAAGCCAAACGGGAACTTGCTCAGGAAACTGACCCGTTCAAGAAGGCCGTGTTGAACGGTCGTCAGTTGGCTTTGAAGATCAGTGCCAATTCGGTCTATGGTTTGACGGGTGCTACAACGGGTAAGCTGCCTTGTTTGGAGATTGCCCGGAGTACCACGAGTTTTGGTCGTCAAATGATTGAGCGGACCAAGAATGAGGTGGAGAAGAGATACTCGATTGCCAATGGGTATTCTCATGATGCACAGGTCATTTATGGTGATACTGATTCGGTCATGGTCAAGTTTGGGACTACGGAGTTGGCGGAGGCTATGAAGTTGGGCGAGGATGCGGCGAACTTTGTCTCGAGCAAGTTCACGAAGCCGATTAAGTTGGAGTTCGAAAAGGTGTACTTCCCGTATTTGCTGATCAACAAGAAGCGGTACGCCGGTTTGTATTGGACACGCACGGAGAAATATGACAAGATGGATACCAAGGGTATTGAGACAGTTCGTCGTGATAACTGTCGCCTGGTACAGACGGTTATTGAGACCGTGTTGAAGAAGATCTTGATTGATCGGGACGTCAACGGGGCACAGGAGTATGTCAAGAGTACGATTGCCGATTTACTTCAAAACAAGGTGGACATGGCGAAGCTGGTGATTACCAAGGCGTTGACCAAGGAGGATTACACGGCTAAGCAGGCCCACTTTGAGTTGGCGCAGCGTATGCGCAAGAGAGATCCGGGTTCGGCTCCTAGTTTGGGTGACCGTGTTGCCTATGTCATGGTCCGGGCTGCCGCGGGTGCCAAGAACTTTGAGAAGTCGGAGGATCCTATTTATGTTCTGGAGAACAATGTGCCTATTGACACCAAGTACTACCTGGATAACCAGTTATCGAAGCCTCTAGGTCGTATCTTCGAGCCTATCCTGGGAGAGACAAAGGCGAAGTCCCTGCTCAATGGTGACCATACCCGTATCGTTTCTCATGCGGCACCAACAGTCGGTGGGTTGATGAAGTTTGCCAAGAAGACGCAGACTTGCATGGGATGTAAGAAGCCTTTGGTTGGTAAGGAGGAGAGTGCCGGAGCTGTCTGTAAAGACTGTGGGCCCAGAGTTGGTGAGCTGTACCGGAAGACGCTGGATCGCATGTCGGATCTAGAGGTGCGGTTTGGTCGTCTTTGGACGCAGTGCCAGAGATGCCAAGGGAGTATGCATTGTGAAGTTATTTGCAGTTCGAAGGATTGTCCTATTTTCTACATGCGCATGAAGGCGAAGAAGGATTTGGATGACGCCGGGAAGGAGTTGAAGAGGTTTGATGTGGATCAGTCGGCCATTTGGTAGATGGCGATTTCTATGCATGCACATACATACAATAATGGATTGATAGATTAATTGCTTCTCATCTGTATAGTGGGGCAGAGGTCCCTTGTGCTACGTGAATCCACTTATACCCATGTCCAGTGCAATCCAACCAATCACAAGTGTCCAATTCAAGCCCGTGTGAATGCCCTCTGAGCGAGAAAATTTCACCTAATGCGTCGTGCCTGACTTGTTATGTCCGACAGGGAAGTCTAGTGAATACCTGCCTGGGGAAGCAAATCTCAACCAGTCCATCCATACCGCCGTAACATCCACCTCCCCCCCCCCCCCCNCCCCCCCCACTTCTTTTTTTGCACTTGGGGTTCAGGGTTAATAAAGCTTTCCCGAGATCGATAATTCTCGCGGATCATCGCCAGGCAAAAGAGAGGAAAGTTGTTCTTTGAATTTTTTTCTTTTTCCCTCGTTGACTTTCATCTTTGGACCTTTTTTTGGGATTCTTTGTTGGACTTGTTACGATGGCTTCTGCGTTGAGAACTTTGGCGGCGGCGGCTCGCTTTGGGGCTGCGAGATCGGCTTTTAGCCCGTTGCAGTTTGCTTTGGATAAGAAGGTTGCTATGGGCATGTACCGCTCGTATGCTGTTTATGAGCGGACGAAGCCTCACGTTAACATTGGTGAGTTTGGGAGGGTTGAGGGGTTGTTGGAGGTGGTGGGCTAACGTTGGAGATAGGTACCATTGGTCACGTCGATCACGGCAAGGTAAGATATTTGATATTTGATACATGTGATTCTATGGACTAACAAGAATAGACTACCCTTTCTGCCGCTATCACCAAGCGCCAGGCTGAGAAGGGCCTCGCTAGCTTCCTCGACTATGGCTCTATTGACAAGGCTCCCGAAGAGCGCAAGCGCGGTATCACCATTTCTACCGCCCACATCGAGTACTCCACCGAGAAGCGCCACTACTCGCACGTTGACTGCCCCGGTCACGCTGATTACATCAAGAACATGATTACTGGTGCTGCCAACATGGACGGATCCGTCATCGTCGTTGCCGCCTCCGACGGCCAGATGCCCCAGACCCGTGAGCACTTGCTGCTTGCCCGCCAGGTCGGTGTGCAGCGCATCGTTGTGTTTGTTAACAAGGTTGATATGTTGGATGACCCGGAGATGTTGGAGTTGGTTGAGATGGAGATGCGCGAGCTGCTTACTACCTATGGTTTCGACGGTGACAACACCCCCGTTATCATGGGTTCCGCTCTGTGTGCCCTGGAGGACAAGCGTCCTGAGATTGGTACCCAGAAGATCGATGAGCTCATGGCTGCTGTGGACGAGTGGATTCCTACCCCCGAGCGTGACATGGACAAGCCCTTCCTGATGTCCGTTGAGGATGTCTTCTCTATCTCTGGCCGTGGTACCGTCGTTTCCGGCCGTGTTGAGCGCGGTGTCCTCAAGCGTGAGCAGGATATCGAGCTTGTCGGTAAGGGTGCGGAAGTCATCAAGACCAAGGTGACGGACATTGAGACCTTCAAGAAGTCGTGCGACGAGTCGCGTGCCGGTGATAACTCGGGTCTTCTCCTCCGTGGTGTCAAGCGTGAGGATCTCCGTCGTGGTATGGTCGTTGCGGCCCCCGGTAGCATGAAGGCGCACAAGAAGTTCATGGCGTCTCTGTACGTTCTCACCAAGGAGGAGGGTGGTCGTCACACTGGCTTTGGCTCCAACTACAAGCCCCAGATTTACCTGCGTACCTCGGATGAGTCGTGCACGTTGACTTTCCCTGAGGGTGTTGAGGATGGCCACATGGTTATGCCTGGTGATAACGTTGAGATGGTTGCTGAGCTTCACCAGCCTAATGCTATTGAGCCTGGTCAACGGTTTAATGTTAGAGAGGGTGGTAAGACTGTCGCTACTGGTCTTATTACGCGGATTCTGTAAGATTTTGGAGAGGAAAGTTGGTGGGTTTACAGTGTTGATGGGACTGGGTTCCGGATATGCTCTTGTACTTGTATGAATGACATCCCTGAATTCTTTTAATTTTGTTTTGTAGTGATTTGTTTGTGTGATGACGTATGGTTGATGGTGCTTGGTTATGATAGAAGCGCATGATGTTATATGTTCAAGTCTGGGTGATGTAGAGATATGTCATTTGCTTTGGAAGTGATACTATGTCGGATATCGCAATCTCCGTAGTTTCTCTTGTTGAAATTGGACTTTCTGTAACATTGGTATACACGTAATTCAACTCAATTGAAGCTAGACAACCGTTGAAATTATGATATATCTCGTACCTCCATGGTCAACGGTAGGGTTACCACCAACGTCACCAAAAACCAACACAACGTCAATCATTAAATGAACGTCACAAGAACCAAATCACCAAAAACAATCCTCAAATGCAATCGAAATACCAAACTCATTCATAACCTTTCCCCATCAAAAGTCAAAACTTTTACCACCACAAGTCCCAAAATCCCACGACCAACAAAAACAAGAAAGACACGGAACCCCATATGATTTTTCAGATTTCTTTCTATTTTTTCAAGATTCTAAAGACGCCCGGGGGTGAAGAGCGGAGGTCTCGGGAAGTTGAGAGGTATTTAACGGTACTAAAAACAAGGGAAAGAAAAGAATGCGTTAGAAACTGAGGGGTTCTGAAGAGAGATATGTCGGAGTTGTGTAATGTACCTTGTTGAAACCAATGTCCTTGGCCTTCTCACGGAAGCACTGACGGCACAGGTCGAGACCGTACTTGCGGATGAGACCGGCACGGTGCTTGCAGACGCGGCTGGGAGGAGTTAGTTATTTGCCTTGTTTTTCGGTGTTGTGTGGTTGTTGGTTGTAGTTGTTGAAGATATCGGTAGGTCGTGACATGTACCAGTGTACACAATGGCATGGCTCAGCTCCCCCATATCCTCCCCCGGAATCCTCGCAACCCCTCCACCCCACAAGCCAAGCCNTTTTTTTTTAAAAAGAGAGGAAAAATTCAATCGAGGCGGAAAATTAACAGACACTCGCACGTCGCTAAGGAAGCCCACCCTGTGCGAAAACATGGGCTCCGCTGTGGCGGGGACTATCACCTGTCTGTACGGGGGCCACAAAAAAATTACGGGCGGATTGGCGGTGGAGGGGCGCCTGTGCCGGGGGGTTTGTAGGGCGGGAGAGGGAGGATTATAGGGGGTGGTTCTACAGATTTATGAAAAAGGCCCTGTAATTCGCTCGAAAGAGCGCTATAACCTGCTGTATGACGCCTACAAGTCCCTATCCAATTGACAGTCCTGTTTACGTGCACAAAAAGTGGACCTCAGCCCTGGCCATGTAGTCAAAATTGTGGGGTACTTGGTCGAAATTCAGTTTTGTGCGCTGCTCTTATCAGATAAGCCGCATTTCTAGCCAGGGGTATGACAGGAAGGGCTAACCAGAATGACAAGATGGGGCGTCAAGTGTGGCGTAAGCTGCCAGAATCAATTAAGCTACATTGGGAAGTGGGTGTTCATGACGTAACGCTGATTTGAATTGGGTCGCTAGGTAGATACTATTTTAGGGGTTGTTGGGGATGAACTCTGTAGGCCAGTCCGGCATTGCGGTATCCTCGTCTAGTGATTTTGCGCTTCCACTATCGCCGTCATCTTCATCTGTAGCGCCACAGCTGTCCCACTCGCTATCCATTTTCTGATCGGCATCAGCCATACACTGTCGCAAGAATTCAATCTGCCTTTTTAACTCCCCCTTGTGGATTACCATCATCGATTTAGTGATCTTCCACTCCTTTGGTGCTCGTAAAGACACATCGGATGGCTTGGGACATGTATCGATATAGTCGTCAATACTCCGTGCTTGACGTTTAATCATAGGACGATACCGAACAGGGTCAGCCCAAACTTTGATATTCCTCATTGGGCAAAAGTACTTTGGTTTAGGCTTCTTCATATTTGCTAAAAACTTCCCGTGTTTCAACGCATACTGCATGACTGGAATCAGCGACCGAGCGTCACGTCGCCATAGCTTCATGTACAAATCAGGGCCTTCAAAATGAACAACTTTTGTAAGACGTCTCTCAACAATTCGTGAAATGGGACCTAATAACATGATATTGCTAGCGAACCTGGCATGACGTGTAGCGTATTTCCGCCGGCAATTTGGGCTACGGCAATTAAGTATATCATGCCTCTAACAGAAGCCAACTATAAACGGTGTTAGTAAGACAGTACTATACATTATCCCAAAGATCACTACTTACCCTCAGGACCAAGTTCGTCGACATTAACCGGAACCTCGCCTGCATCAATCTTTTCAACCTCACGTGTGAAAAAGTCCTTCTCCACCTTCAAGGCCGTCCGCACACTATCAGCGGAAGCGACGTATTCAGGGTAACGTCTCACATTGGACCAATGTGTCAGACTTCTCAAAGCCTGCTCTAGCGGCAAAGCTGACTCAATCTCACCGTCAATGTCACTGCCAGCCAACCACTCATCACGGAGTTCAGGCCGGCAGTGCAGGTAAATGGCGGTGATAACGCGCATGTGTCCTTGTCGCCATTTCCGACCACAGTACGGAACTTGAGACTTGATCAACTTCAAGGTGTACAGACGCAAATCATCCTGGGGAACCCGCAATGATTTACGTAGGATGTTAGACGATTTGTACGTAACCATCAGGAGGTTCCGGTGCACCTTGCCCTTGCAGACCTTCTGCATAATGCGAAGGTAGTTGATCAACGAGAAAAAGTTTCGACGAGAGAACTCGGTTATAGGACCAACGGGCGCATCACTGTTAATAGGGAAGCCCAGTTCATCCACCTCCGGCCGAGTAATCGCTGATGGAACACTAGTATCAATAGCAAGCGGAGACTTCTTGCGCTTAATAGGAGGAGGTGCCGCTTCGTCTTCACTAGATTCTTCAACAGGTGCCAGCTTTGGATGGTTGTAATCATAGATGGCCTCCAGGGGATCATCAATCCCGGAGCCCTCGGGGCCTAATAATGCCGACACATGCCAAAACGAAGTATCGGCACGGTCGGTTTTGGACTCAACAATACTGGCAATCTCCTGATGAACTAGAAATTTGAGAACTAATGGCAAGTAGTTGGAATCGAGCAAAAGTTGAGTAAGGAACTCAAACTTCAGAACATCTGTGCAAACGGGGTTAGTAAAGAAACATCATATAGCACACTTAAGTGACAACTCACGAGAAACCTTGAACCACTTCAACATCAAAACTAGGATACCGGTGATAGCCTTGGCCGTGACCTCATGTCCCTTCGCAATATCCATTTCATCAGGAGATCTCAAAATCTCTGGCACAGTTGGGCCGCTTCTAGCTTGGCCCGCCGGGTGGGCACTCTGGGGAACAGGTGCCGGAATCGAAGCCACATTGGTCATGATCGTCTTAAGAAGGACAATAACCAGAGACTGGAAATTCGACATACTGGTCTTGTAAAATTGCTCGACAGCCTGGAGCCGGCGCTTGATTTCTGGTGACATCTCATCCGCGTTCGGACCAAAGTCAATGGGGATGGTGGGTAATCCGAGCTCAGACTTAGTGACATGCTCAGTATCTGCTTCCACCTTCATCTCATGCCGCAGACGCGCAAGCTCGGCCTTTTCTTCTTCTGTGAAATCGTCGAGATCATCGAGGGACGGTAGTCCATCGATTTCTGCCTCAAGGGCTTCATCAACGACAGGCTCTTCTGGCTTCCGAGCGGGATCCCACCCCTTATCTTCCTTTAAANCCTAATAATGCCGACACATGCCAAAACGAAGTATCGGCACGGTCGGTTTTGGATTCAACAATACTGGCAATCTCCTGATGAACTAGAAACTTGAGAACTAATGGCAAGTAGTTGGAATCGAGCAAAAGTTGAGTAAGGAACTCAAACTTCAGAACATCTGTGTAAACGGGGTTAGTAAAGAAACATCATATAGCACACTTAAGTGACAACTCACGAGAAACCTTGAACCACTTCAACATCAAAACTAGGATACCGGTGATAGCCTTGGCCGTGACCTCATGTCCCTTCGCAATATCCATTTCATCAGGAGATCTCAAAATCTCTGGCACAGTTGGGCCGCTTCTAGCTTGGCCCGCCGGGTGGGCACTCTGGGGAACAGGTGCCGGAATCGAAGCCACATTGGTCATGATCGTCTTAAGAAGGACAATAACCAGAGACTGGAAATTCGACATACTGGTCTTGTAAAATTGCTCGACAGCCTGGAGCCGGCGCTTGATTTCTGGTGACATCTCATCCGCGTTCGGACCAAAGTCAATGGGGATGGTGGGTAATCCGAGCTCAGACNCATCAACGACAGGCTCTTCTGGCTTCCGAGCGGGATCCCACCCCTTATCTTCCTTTAAAAAGGCCTCTCTCTCTTCCCACATCTGTCTCATTCCCCTGGTCATACGCACCCGGTCCGAGAACAGTTCACCAGCCTCAATAATAGAAGCGGGTAGGTCACTGCCTTCAAAACGCCGACCTACCACCTCCCATTGTTCACCAGCAAACCCCTTGCCACCGGCACTATTGCTCGTGGCATCGAGCGGGGGGTAAAGAAATGGGAAGTTCTGGTTAGTCTGGTAGTTCTGCTTCTTGGTGCCCTTGCCTCCTACGGCAGGGGATGGCGGCGGAGACGGTGCTGGCGTAGCAATATGGACAGGCCGATTAAGAATAGAAGAACCAGAATCGACACGCTCTCCAGGACCAGGTTGTATGATTCCGTTGTTGGGGTTGGATTTCGGAACTTGTGGGGCGAGAGCTGCAAGGGCGCTCTTGCTGAGGGTATCTTCAGGGATGAGAGACTGTGGTGGGATGTAAGCAGGATATTTGGAGGTAATCTCGTTACGGAAGAAGTGGTAATCGAGAGGTGAGGCCAAGATCAGATTCTTGGCCTTGTCGTCCAACGCCGTCTCTCTGGCGGCTTGCTTAGTTTCAATAAGCTCTTTGGTACCTCCAAACACAACAAGGATAGCCTTCCAGAGCAGTAGAAGTAACTGCGTCTGTGGAAGATAGTCGCCATCATCACATCGCCGGCGACTAACTTCAAAGAGCAGAGTATCTGGAAGACTGGGCTCAAGGGTGGCTAGAGACAGGTTAGATTNACTGTGGTGGGATGTAAGCAGGATATTTGGAGGTAATCTCGTTACGGAAGAAGTGGTAATCGAGAGGCGAGGCCAAGATCAGATTCTTGGCCTTGTCATCCAACGCCGTCTCTCTGGCGGCTTGCTTAGTTTCAATAAGCTCTTTGGTGCCTCCAAACACAACAAGGATAGCCTTCCAGAGCAGTAGAAGTAACTGCGTCTGTGGAAGATAGTCGCCATCATCACATCGCCGGCGACTAACTTCAAAGAGCAGAGTATCTGGAAGACTGGGCTCAAGGGTGGCTAGAGACAGGTTAGATTCTGTTACAAAGAGATCGTGGGATTGTTGACTTACTCAGTGTCTTCTTGAGCTCTGGTGCTCGATCCGGGAAACTCAGCGACACCTGCATGGATACATACAAGATGGCCATCAGGTTCATAAGGTTATGGTTGACCTCAGTTAGGTCGACATTTGCAGTAGGATCGAAACCCGAGGTCAATACATACAAGGCATTTAAAGCCTTCAACAGCGCCATCCAGATGACCGGAATTCCGTCAAGGTCATTTAAAAGTTTAACAGCCTCGATCATAGAATCAATCTGTTGGTCGTGGTTACCATTGAGACCAGGAGTACCACCCTTTTCCTGCNCTCAGCGACACCTGCATGGATACATACAAGATGGCCATCAGGTTCATAAGGTTATAGTTGACCTCAGTTAGGTCGACATTTGCAGTAGGATCGAAACCCGAGGTCAATACATACAAGGCATTTAAAGCCTTCAACAGTGCCATCCAGATGACCGGAATTCCGTCAAGGTCATTTAAAAGTTTAACAGCCTCGATCATAGAATCAATCTGCTGGTCGTGGTTACCATTGAGACCAGGAGTACCACCCCTTTCCTGCCAGCGACCAAACACAATGTACACAAGCGTCCAAATGCTTGATTCGCGTTCATCAGCCGAGCCAGAAGCTATGGCAAACAAGGCACCACGCACAATAGCCACTCGTACTTGCGGGTCAACTGAGCTCCAAGTGTCTCTGTCATGAATCTCTAGACCATGGATTTCAGAATCGGGTTGTGCAGCAATTTCGATCAACTTATTCCGTGCGTCATCCCAAGTCCAGCTGTAGTACTTGGATGCTTCCGTCATCCACATCCAGCCAGCCGCCTTATCGACAAACCATTCATCAATCTCTTCCACAAAACTGCCATAATCAGAGTATTTGTAGTCGTAGCGTAATGACTTGTCTGTATTTTGCTGAAATCCAGCAATTATCTTCTTCAGCTGTCCCGATGAGAGGGAGTCTTGTTGTCCTTCTGTCGCCACGGGCCCAAGCCGCCCATCAATGGAACTCTTACGTCCCGGAGGTGCGTCAGGGCCCGATTGGGGATCATTGGCCACGGGCAACCGTTGTTGAGCTGGTGGTGGAGGCCCGCTAATACTGCTTGGGTTCAACTGGAGGGAGAAGACAGGTGCATGTTGGACGGTACGTGGTGGGATTTGTAAGACCTTTGATTTTCTGTTCGCCCGGGGAGGGGGCGGGTCAATATCGGCCTCATCATCTTCGTCATCGATGACCGCGTCATTGTTGAGAGGGTCGAGAGGGTCGATGGATGGTTCTTGGTTGTTTTCAATAGAGCTGGGAGGAGATGTGGATTGTTGGTCCGTATCCCCGTCGGAAGATTCCGAGGATGACATGATGAGGATCCGTTGTTATGAGGACCGTCAGGTCGATTTTTAGGGTCGTGTGATGGGATGGAGCGTCGCTGACGTCAAATGGAGCTTCCGCCTGGGACAGCTCAATTGGGATGTAGGATGGGGTGGCCTTCAAAACAAAAAGAAATTAAAGGTCGCTTGCAAATGAATTAGGAACTAGCTGTGCCAAAATGGCGATGTGAATAAAAGTAATAAAGTCGAGATTAAGAACACAAAACGGCGATGGAAGTTGATGAACGTCCTATTTGATGGATTCCGTTATGTTGTGTTGGTGTATTTATTTCCAGGGTCAGTGATGTGGTCGCTCTAGATCGGGTTACGTCTGACAGGGTGCCAAATAAGGATTACGATTGGCCAATTAGGATAAAGTGGGGCATGTTGACAATGTAATGGTGATGTTGAACATGTGATAATTCATAGATTAGANTGTTCTAAGGTCCGTCAGGCCGATTTTTAGGGTCGTGTGATGGGATGGAGCGTCGCTGACGTCAAATGGAGCTTCCGCCTGGGACAGCTCAATTGGGATGTAGGATGGGGTGGCCTTCAAAACAAGAAGAAATTAAAGGTCGCTTACAAATGAATTAGGAACTAGCTGTGCCAAGATGGCGATATGAATAAAAGTAATAAAGTCGGAATTAAGAACACAAAACGGCGATGGAAGTTGATGAACGTCCAATTTGATGGATTCCGTTATGTTGTGTTGGTGTATTTATTTCCAGGGTCAGTGATGTGGTCGCTCTAGATCGGGTTATGTCTGACAGGGTGCCAAATAAGGATTACGATTGGCCAATTAGGATAAAGTGGGGCATGTTGACAATGTAATGGTGATGTTAAACATGTGATAATTCATAGATTAGAAACAGAATGAAAGTGAGACTAGTAATTTTGGTACTGTGTATTATCATGATATTCAATGGCATGTAGCTTCACAAAAGGAGCTATACCCAAAATTACTTCTCATTGTTCTCTCCCGCTACCACGACAGCAGGCTGCCCTGCCGCCTTTGCCTCCTTCGCTGCCTTTTCCTTGGCCTTTCTCCTCGCCTTCTTCAAGGCGTTCATTCTCTTATTCTTTTCTTTCAAGTGCTCTTCCTTGGAAAGTAGTTTCCTTTCTTCCTCCTCCTTCTTTTTTCTCTCTTCCCGTTCCTTAATGTGCTTCTTAATCCGACTTTTCTTGCATGGCCGATTCCGCTTCTTCTTGACGTCAGTGTCTTGTTTAATCGCCACGATCTTGGTTCCCTTGGACAACAGATTTCCACTCGCTGGTATCCGTGCAATTATTTTCCATGGTTGCTCCATACCCCACCATCTCTGCTGTGCATACCCCATGACATCATCATACGATACGGCTGCCTCCTCGAACCGTTTCTTTGCTTCCCCGGTAGCCCTCTCTGCCAGATAGTAGGAAATAGGTCTATCCGGCATCAAAACCTTGCCGTCTCCCAACTTAATTGGTGCATCAGACTCTAACACAATCTTGGTAGGTTGCGTTGATGATCCTGTCGCAAACAATCTAAACTCAAACTCCTCCTCTTCTTCCTCCGCCGGCTCATCTGTCGCCATCGTAACATCTTCCGTAGACGCCGTTGGCACCACCAAAGGTTCTGAAAACGAATAATCAAACGCACTGGCAAGTTTCGCTCTCAACTTTGCCTGCAACTCAGCATTCAGGGCCTCATCGATTTCCCTTTCGGATTCGCTGTCTGACCCATTCAGTTGGTCGCGCCGCACGCTAAAGCAAAATTGTTAGCAAAGTTTACTTCACGAAATTCGGGATGAAGACTGTATTTACAGTTTTGCTTCTGAAACTGGAAACATTGTGATTTACTCTTCAGATAAATATTAGTGCATTAGAGTGCTGATACTTCGTCGTCTACCAAATTCCCATATCCAAAAACTAAACAGGGTTCCTTCCAAAAGCATCATTTTGCGCCGGTTCAACATCGGTAGATTTCGATCCTTGGTCCTACGCGAGATATTTTGTCCATGTCGAACTACCTAAAATGGAAGTTTCTTCCAATCGATGCTACCTGGTATGCTCTTTTTGGACCTTCATGGAAACAACGTATCCCACGAATAGGCCACAAGCCTATGAATCACACACACTATTGTCATGATAAATACATTATAGATCAAAAACCAATTCCGATTTACGTAGCAAATATTGATAAAACACAACACATCCCAGAAAACACCCCTTACTGTTGCGAAATCACAAGCTCTCCCTCATTCCTTTTCCCCGCAATGTTCATGGCGGCCGCCATCAAGCACTTTGACAAGTTCAATCTGTAGTCCTCACCAACAGTGATACTTGTTGCTAGGCCCTTAGGAACCCGAATGTCAATCGAAACGGTCACCGAACTCCAGTCGTCATCATTTGTGGGGCAAGCCTCAATACCATGTTCCACCATTAACTCATGCCCCTTGGCTGGTACCGGAGCATCTTCGTTTCCACTACTAATCAAGGTGAAGCTCATAGGAGACGATCGGGAGAAATCGTTAGAACATTCAGGATCCGAGACCTCAGTATCACTTTGCAGTGAAATGGCCTGAGACATATCTCTATCGGAATCGGGCTCGATGCACGTGGGTTTCTCGCTTGCCCCACCGATTGGACTGGAGGGGGTAACAGTGGCAGGCTCCTCTTCAGGTACAACCTCGGGAGGATCTCCATGAGCCGCGGTCTCACCTGGAGAAATAGCAATAGGCCTGGGTAGTGCCACTTCGGCCAGACGCTTAGAAAATTCAGACTGCGCATAGGGCTTCTGTTGCGCTAGTTGTTCATCATCGAGCACGAACATTGTTCGGCGGGGAATAGAGCTGAGACTCCGGTCAACAAACGAATTCTGGCGGTCCCGTTCATATCCATGTGGCACTTCATTAGTGGCTGATAGCTTAAGGGGAGTAGTCTGCTTAGGGACAACCAGACGAGCTTCCTGAGCTGCCCGATTGGCCCAAATAGAGTTGGACAAAAGCGATCCCGACGCCTGGCGAGAGCGGGTCTTGCTGCTCTCTAGCTGGAGAGATTGGCGACCGGGGACAACTGCGCGGCCAGCATCAAGATTGAGGGAATCCATCATGATCATATCTCTATCTTGCTGATCAGCCGACATCTTGTCCATACCGGACGTGGATTCGGCATAAAGCGGCCGCGTCTGACGTTCAGGTGTGACAAACTGCTGTCGCGGGGCAGCATTAGATTTAGGAGTTTCGCCCTCGCCATCCGAGTCGAAGCTGAGGAGTAATTCCTCCTTCGAAGCTTTGGGAACTGCAGGCTTGGCCCGCAGCTCGGAGGCCCAGGCACTCTGTCTGAGTGAGTTGATAGTCATAGAAGGGATGCGGTTGGCTGGGTTTGAGAAAGCACGCATGTGGCCACCATCGGCATGGGCATACAGAGTTGGCGTAGCAGCCCTCCGCGGGTCAGTAGCGCGAGCCGGGATACTGTCACTAAGCTCGGCCTCAATGGCATCCCACTCTTGTTTAGTCATGGAACCCTCGGCGCGGGCGCTCATGAAAGCACGTCGCTTAGCGGCCAACTCTTGGGTGGCTGAGGACAAGACATGGTGGCTATAAGGACGGCCTACTTCGCCAGATACTACACGCTCACGAGACATCATGTTGGCCAGTGCAGCAGCATTGGCACCTTCAGGGCCGTCGGCAGTCCGAACAGGAGGATGTCTCCCCTATTTGCGAAAATTTGGTTAGTCTTTGTTTGGGTTACTTGAATACGAAAAGAAACAACTTACTCCGGGGATGCCTCGTGCGACAGCCAGATGACTGCAGAATTGCTGCAGGGTTGTAAAGACCTGCCCACAGGAGCAAACCTTTGGCTTGGCCAAATGTTCGCAGAAGTCTTGATGGCCATGGCTAGTACGGTAATGCTGGTCATAGGCTTCAAGAGACTTCATACCAGCCTTGCCACATTGACATAGGCCTTCGGGCAAAATAAAGTTGGCACGCTGAAGGATGTCATCAATTTGTCCGTTATGTTCGGGCGTGCTGAAATCGTGCAAAACGACGCTAGGAAGCGTCTTGAAAACAGTCCCACACGGGCAGACCATGCGACGCGGGCCAACCCGCCCTGTACGGGAGATGATTCCTTCCAAGGAGCCGGGCATATACTCTAAATGGTGTTGGTTAAAGTGGGCATCCAAGCTCACTCTGGTGTTAAAGTGGCGTAGGCAGATGATACAGCAGAGACCACCGTTGATCTGCGCAATCTCCTCAAGCTCCTCGCCAAGACGATTCTTGTCGTGGCTGGGGGTACCCAACAAGTGAGCGACAAGTCTGATGATATTTTGGAATTCTTGACCGCAGCTGCAATGGACAATCAGGTTGATTCCCGTCTTAGCCTGGTGACGGTTCTGCGTCCCATGCTCGCTAGATGACCAACGATGAAAGGCCAGACGATCCAACGTACAAAACACTTGGCCGCATGAACAGAGCTTGGAGCCGCTCAGGAGGGCCATCGCCAGATGAGAGCGACGTGGCGGCGGGCTCGACGGCCGGACGAGCTGGAGGCTCGGTGCAACTTGCTGGGGCTCGGAACGAGCGGGGAGCTGCGCTCCGGAGATCATTCGAAGGCTAGTCATTGTCTGAGTCACGAATTGGTGATGAAGATGGGGCGGGGGCTGAAAAACTAGAAAACGCCAGGTCAAATGGCGATGCAGATTCGGTGGGATAAGAGCGAAGGAAGAAGTTGTTGGCGACTGACTTTTTCACGAGATAAATAGGTCAAACGGGTAAGCCGACAGTTTCCACCTGATGTGCTGGATGACCCCGCTGCACATGAAGAAACAGTATCATGTTGGGCAAACACCTGGGCAATCTAGAAAATTTAACGGGACAAAATGGTCAATCGCAAAAGCAAGAAACAGGTAACGACAATATGTGAAGTGTTTGGGTTTGTGCGTCTAGACTTTAGATGGAGCTTTATAATCTTCTAGGTTCTGGGGAAAGACGGGTAGCTACACGGGCGTGAAATGTGTGAGTCTGGAGCCTTGAAAGCTACGTGGTACTAATATATTAAGATTAACCCTATCGAATTACGGCCGCATGCGTGTGAACTAAACAAAATAGAACCAATCTGTATCTTATAGGAGTAGAGCAGCAACAGCGGCAATTCCACCAACGATTGGCAGTGAAGCCGCGATTCTAGCTTGGCCCGCAGTTATGGGAGCCCCGGTCTGAGTGGGTTGCTATATTTTTGTCAGTACCCTAGATAAATGTTAAACAATCGAGAACCTTACTATTGCCCCAGTAGCCGAAGGGGTCGCAGTATACGACACAGCAAATCCACAAACATTGTTGATATGCTGGATATCGCTCAAGGCATCTTCATAAGGCGTCAAAGTTGAGTTTCCGACACTAGAAATACAGCTTTCACATCCAATAGCCGAGAGAGAATCAGAGGAAGGTATGTAGCAGGCGCATGAAGCTTCAAGTCCGTCTGAACAAGCATTCACTTGTTCAAAAACTGTGTCACAGTACTTGGAGCAGGAATCCGGGTAATATTCCTCGGATCTAGAGATGTGAGCTAAGGCAAGGCCAACGAAGGAAAGAACTGTGATGAACTGCATTGTGACTGGAATGATGATATAGAATCTAGAAATGCTTTCCATCTAACGAGATTCTTACTCTGCTTTTATATTTTTCCAAATCTCTCTGTAGCCTTTAGCCACGCGCCCTTTGAGATCATTCGAGACCTACATCACCACATTTCCGGTCGAAATCTCCGTTGTTTTTCCGTCCCTTCCAGCCACCAAAGCCGGTGTGTATAGAAAATACACAATGTTGTCTCGATGTGGAAGTACACTTGTTCCTGGTTGATTCAGCCTCTGCAGCTATTTCATGTTCTACAGCGTGTACACGAGTCTCAAAAGTCTGGTCGGTGATTACTCTAAATAAGGACTGTGTAACGACAAGATCGGCCCTGGACCCTGTCAGAACTTAGAATCAACGGACGACCATGGACAGTATATCACTTTCGTGACTTTGTGGCTGGTGGACTGTGGATATTTTGAACCAACTGAGGTAATTTGCGCGGTTATATGCAAGTCTACAGTATATCCATAGATACGTCTTCAAAAGAGCAGCAAAACATACCGAGATGTCTAGGTTTTGACAGCAGTACAACAGTAGGGTTATGGTTACAGAGCCAGGGTTATATACGATAGTTTAAAACGCTATTTTTGACAAGACAAGAACTTTGCGGCGCAGCAAGATCTGGTCGTTCGATCCTTAATCAGGTCGGAGAAAAGTAGACACCGGAAAATAAACCTCTCGTATATACACTTCTAAATACATTCCACCGTTCCATGAAAAAACCAAGAACGTCTGACTTGGCGGAAGTACTCATGCCTACCTTGTTTCCGATGTCCCTGAACATGTCGGTGCTCGGGCCCAATATCGGCTTGTAAACAAGGGACGATGTTCTGTTTTTAGTGACGGATTGGTGTTTCAAGGTAGTCTGAGATTTCCGATGGCATCGTATGTCTACAGATGTAAAGATATGATGTATGCATTGCGGTTTTACGATCCCGATCTTAGGTCGGCTACCGGATAGATTCCTACCGAGGCCATAGATATAGCATTGGACGTCTATCATCCAAGTGGTGCGCTTAAGAGGCTGAGACTGGCATTTCCCGGGTGGCAAAGTCTAATTTCTATTTTAACCGGTGTCCGACGAACAGATGAAGACGGTGAAGATTCGACTAGTTTAGCCGCGCTGATTGTATACACACACGTGGAGCGGGATTAAACTATGTAACTGGCGCATAGCAGGTGTATATGCGCGATGCGTCAAGACTCGGGTTCTATTACGGCGATCTCGGGGAAAGGGGCAACAGATCTCCATGGCTTGACCGCGCGGACGATGTTTCTGTAACAAGGCGTCAGATACCCGTTGCAAAGTGTAGAAACGAGGGGTCTACTTTATCAAGATCAGACCACGAGATCGAAATATAAAACGGCAACAATGTGCACTCTCATGATAACTTCTTTTGTTCCCTTTCCTCTTCACCCTCCGGTAAGGTCTATTCTGGATACTCTTTTGCTTCATTCTATTCTTGATTCACCATTCATTTCACAATTCATTAGCATTCTTGCTTGATTTTGACAACCACTTTTTTCTATTTGCTTTGCATCATTCCCATCAACCAGCTTGCTGTGTTTTACATTCTCGTCCAGTCTTTCATCCTTTCGACATTCTTTTTGTCCCACTCCACGGACTTATATCATTTATATCTATAACCTCATAACCCTAACCTTTCATCATGTCTACCCGCACTCTGCTTGCTGTGCTTGCTGCCGGCGCTCTCCCCTTTGTCTCCGCCGAGACTGTCACCCTTGCTCCTAGCACTACCTACGGTACTTGGGATGGTTGGGGTACTTCGCTCGCTTGGTGGGCTGGTGCCTTTGGCCAGAACGACGACTTGGCTGATATCTTTTTTACTTCCAAGAACACTACTTTAAACGGGACTAGTCTTCCTGGTCTTGGATTCACCATTGCTCGTTACAATGCTGGTGCCTGTAGCTACAATGAGGTCTCCGGTGCTAAGATCAACATTACTAGCAACATGATCCCGACTCGCGCTATGGAGGGCTTCTGGAATTCCCCTCAGAGCACCGACATCGACAGTGCCTCGTGGAACTGGACGGCGGATGCCAACCAGCGTCTCATGTTGGAGAAGGCCCTCGCCCGCGGCGTCACCCACACTGAACTCTTCAGCAACTCGCCTATGTGGTGGATGCTCAAGAACCACAACCCCGCCGGTGGCGACACTGGTGGTGACAACCTGGACCCCAACTTCTACGACATGCACGCTGATTACATGGCCGCGGTCGCCCAGAAGTTTGCTCGCGACTTCAACACCACCTTCGACTCCATTGAGCCCTTCAACGAGCCTATTGCTGACTGGTGGAAGGGCCCCACTGGTACCCAGGAGGGCTGCCACTTTGACACCTCCACCCAGGCTATTCTCGTCGAGTCGCTGACCACTGCCATGGCCAACCGCTCGCTCTCAAGCAACACCATCATTGCCGCCTCAGACGAGAACACCTACGACCAGGCCGTTTCCACCTGGAAGGCCATCGGCTCGCAAAACCAAGCCAAGGTCGGCCGCATCAACGTTCACGGCTACCAGCAGGGATCGGGTGATCGCACCGGCCTTCACGAATTGGCAGTTGCCGGAAACAAGGCTCTTTGGAACTCCGAGTACGGTGAGAACGATGCCACCGGTGCCAAGCTGGTTTCCAACATCATCCTCGATTTAAGATGGTTGCACCCGACCGGCTGGGTCTACTGGCAGGTTCTTGACGGCGGCGGCTGGGGTCTTATCGACGCCGATAACAATGCTAAGACGCTCGGCGGTGCTAGTACCAAGTACTTTGCTCTTGCGCAATTCTCGCGCCACATCCGTCCAGGCATGACTCTTCTTGAGGCTAACTCTGGTAACGCTGTCGCTGCCTATGATAGTGCTAACAAGAAGTTGGTTGTTGTCGCTGTGAACTGGGATGGTGCGGCGGCTGATTACACCGTTGACATGTCGGCATTCAAGGCTGTCCCTACTAGCGGCACGGGCATTTCAGCGTGGGAGACAGAGATGTCTACGGACGGAAAGAAGTATTCCGCCAGAACGGGACTTAGCACTGGATCGGGAAGTTTTACTGTTTCCATGGGCGGTAACACTGTTACTACCTTTGAGATCCCTGGCGTGGAGATGTAGATTTTTTTTGCTTAGTGTTAGTTTTATCCGCTAGTTTATTGTTATCATTTTACCCTCTTTATTTTTCCGAATTGTACGATTTTAGCCCGTGCCATGTTTAATGGTTCCACCAATTGACATGTCATCCTTCCGCATGTCATTTGCGCCCTTTGATGCCCTGTCAATTCAACGACCATATCTTAAGCCGTCGGCTAGTGTGGGTTCTGGTGTAGCGTGGCGGAGTTCCATTCAGGAACAATGTTAGTGTGTAGATATCAACATTTCCACTTACGGCCGTTTTTAGTTGCGGAAAGCAGCGGGTTGAGACTTAGAGATGGCGTGGCCGACGTCGGTGCAAACCGGGAGACCTTTGGGAAGATTAGAGACGTTTGCAAGTATAAAGCGAGTATTGGCTTGATACACTAGGTTGTTCATGAGACTTGAAAGCATCTCATCATCATCTCAACTTCTTCAGATATCCATATCGCCAAGTCTTTACTATCAAATCCAATTTACCTTCGTTTAAATCCATCCTACTTGTACATTACGCCCTTCGATCTATACTTTATCTCACCATGCCTGTCAACATTGTAGAGGCGTCCATCTCGGACTTGAAAAGAGCCCTGGCCTCTGGCTCTATCACCGCCGTCGACCTTGCCGCAGCCCATCTCAACCGCATCGCCCTATACGATGCCCGCGGTCCCGCGCTCAACTCCATACCCATCCTCTCCAGCACTATTTTCTCCGAAGCCGCTGCCACCGATGATCGTCTCGCTGCCGGTGAAGCTCCACGACTTCTCGAGGGCATCCCCTACACCGTCAAGGACTCATACCGCGTGACTGGCCAAACTGTTGCTGCGGGTTCCCCAGCTTTCGCCGATTTGCGCTCGGATAACGACGCCTTTACGGTGGAGATGATTAAGAAAGAGGGCGGTGTGTTGATTGGTCGCACCAACATGCCACCCATGGCATACGGCGGCATGCAGCGGGGTGTTTATGGTCGTGCTGAGTCTCCTTACAACGGCGATTATCTGGCGGCTGCGTGGTCTTCGGGTAGTTCCAACGGCTCGGCTGTTGCTACTGCTGCTTCTTTTGCCGTTTTCGGCATGGGTGAGGAGACCGTTTCATCGGGTCGCTCGCCTGCTAGTAACAACGCCCTTGTCGCTTACACCCCCTCGCGTGGCTGGCTGTCTATCCGTGGTAACTGGCCTCTGTATCCCACATGCGATGTCGTTGTTCCGCACACCCGGTCCGTTGAGGACATGTTCACTGTCATTGAAGCTGCTGCCGGTGAGGTCGATGCTACTACCGAAGGCGATTTTTGGCGCCACCAGAAGATTGTTCCAGTTCAGACTCCATGGGGCGGCGCTAAGCCTGACTTTTCCGAGCTCAAGAAGGCTGACTCCCTGAAGGGTCTCCGTATCGCCATTCCTAGCATGTACATTGGTGGTGAGGCCCCTAAGGGCGCTACTCCTGTCCACACTCACGACGACGTCATTGCTCTCTGGCAACAGTCCAAAAAGACCCTCGAGTCTCTGGGTGCCGAGGTCTTTGAAGTTCCAGATTTCCCTGCTGTCACGGCCTATGAAAACCCCGCCCTCCTGCCATCCCACGTCACCCCACTTCCCGAAGATTGGCCCCAGATTGAGCGCGGTTACATGGTCACGTTGGCATGGGAAACTTTCCTCCGTCAAACCGGCGACGCTGTCCTGTCTGATCTTCAAGCGATTCCAGACGAACACGCAATCTTCCCCATGTCTATGCGGACCCCCGCGGAATTGCGCAACTTACCGTTGGATTGCCAGATCCATTGGGGCAAGCTAGCCTCTTACGTCGAAAGGATTAAAAAGCTGGAGGATGTGCCGAACATTACTAGGGCGCTCGAGACTTTGGAGAAAATGCGCAAGGTGCTCCTGGAGGATTTCCTCACCGAGATCAATGCGGACTGTGTCGTTTTCCCAGCGGCCGGTGACGTCGGTGAGCAAGATTGCGACGTTGTTGATGAGAAGGCTGATTTTGCTTGGCGTAATGGAGTCTGGTACAGTAACGGTAACAGGCCTATTCGTCATCTTGGTATTCCATCAGTTACTGTGCCCATGGGCGAGATGGCGTCTAAGAAGATGCCTGTTGGTTTGACTTTTGTTGGCCGAAGCGGCACCGACCGGGATTTGCTGGGATGGGCTAACGTCTTTGAGAAAGCTCGGAACGGTCGTACCGTACCTGGGCGGACTCCCCCCGTGTCTAGCGACATCATCCCGGAAGTTCAAGGCCGACGAAGCGACCGACCGGAAGTTGTAGTGAAGGAGGTTTCGCTGGAAAAGAAGGGTGGTGAGTCGTTGGTGACTGTTCGGGGCACGGCTGCTACGGAGGACAGTCCTATTGTGTCGGTTGATGTCCAGGGTGTTGCTGTTCCTGTGGAGGACATCTCATTGGCGGAGGTGAAGCCGGGTCTTTGGGAGTTTAGTGCTAAGGTCGCTACTGCCTGCCCACCAGTGTTTGACGAGCGGGAACGGACTATGGCTAAAGTTGTCAGAGATCAGACAATGGTGGTGATTCTGGTTCGCCGAACCGCTACCGGTTTCCCCACGGGCCATTTGGCGGTAGTTTAAAAGATGGTGCCTGAATTTGGTGTATGAAAACTGTAAATTAGTAAATAATGAATCTCATGTGTATTTTTGCCACTTCAATTGCATCTATAGACCATACAAAAATGGAGACATCATCGTGAAAGTGCTAGCGCTTTGGGGGTATGTATTTATTATTTTGATTTTGTACTGCTTTCATAAAAGTAACCAACCCACTGTCAGATTGTACCCTGTCTGGAGGTCCCGGCTAGGGTTAAGATATCTACAGAGCAGATGTTATAACCTTGGGATCACTGATATCAATACAACTGGTAACAAAGTTCAAAGGATCCATCTTTGTGGTACAGTGGTACCCACACGCTCCCATACTTCGGCAAAGCCCTATTCCCGCCATCCAGGCACCATCACAATCGGACAGAGTATGTGGCTGGCAACACTATACCGGTCCCAATATATTGGGCATACCAACGGAAGGAATCAATGACGCTGGGTGACTTACACATCTGCGTTCACACGTTCACCAGTACACAGGATACAATATGTACACGTGGTAGAGACGCTTATGCCACAAAGCTCGAGGAGCCGTTATTAGTCTTGTGTTGACAGAGGTGTCCTCTATGTCCGGACGCCGCACGCAGGCCAATAGTACCCCAAATCTCTGACAACTATAACATCCGCTGTTATCATTCCACTTTGGCGTCAAGCGAATAATCTGGCCTAGAATTGCTCTGAACAATGCAACTTGCCGTCATTGTGGAACTCGCCGCCAATCTATACACTGGACATTTAACACACATGGGCCATCGTAAACTGTGTTCACCTCGCTCACCGTGGCTCTATCTGATGGCTACTCGCTAGTTGGGTCGCTTCTCACCGCAAAGAAACCTTCGGTCATGCGTGTTATATGGCCCTGATATGGCACTCGACAACAAGGAAGTCCAAACATTCCATGCTGATGCCTCCAAGTCCGCCACAAGCAGTAGTCTCGATTTCACATGTTATATGTACGTTAAATATCTACGGGTATTTCATAATTCAAATGAACGGAATTTCTCAGATATATATGAATTGATGATAGATTGATACTCTTGTTACTGATGCTCTCCGCAAAAACAAACACTAATGTAAAACGATATTTCGGAACGAATGATTCTCTTTCAGCCAGTTACACCCAAAGAACGGCCGAACGACTGGTTTTCTTCGCTTCTGGCGGACAGCTTGACGGCGACGTTTTTGTTTCTTGGTTAGACCAAGAGCGGTATGATTTAGACCTCCGCTGCGCTCGAGATCGTGGTCTGCGGGGCTCTGTCTTGTTGAACGAGCTCTGTTGAATGGCCGACTGCTTTTCTGCGATTCTCCAGCACGGGATGTCACTACTAAAGTAAAGAATTGTACCAACGACGATAAAACGGATTTTAGTGTAGTAGCTGGCTTGTCGGACGATTGGCGTAATTTGAACTCAAATATAGACTTTTTTACTGACCACGGATTACAGAGGCGTTGTCTCTTGAGGGTGGTCAATGTTTGAATTGCCATTGGTCGGATCTTGGCAATTTTTTCCAGGGCGGGGGCAAAATGTCTTTTTCTGTGCCACTTGTAGCCAACACGGCGAGCGTGGACTGTATGACCGCCGTTAATAACCCACGGGGGCTTAAACTGTTCAATAACAAGATCATACGATTCACCCTGTCGCTTTATATACATCGGGATTGCAAAGTATTTTGAGGCAAATGTAATATTCATATCCGGGTTGTCACTCCTAAAGCTTTCATCCGGCCTCACAAGCCTAGGTCTCACTCGGATAAGAAGTTGGCTATCAGAAAGATGATCAAGAATGGATATAGGCAGGCCCATCTGCCGGAAGAAAGATATTCGCTTCTGGTGTGCCATGTGAGTGTGTAACACTTTGCATTTACTCCAGTCTCTTATGGAGCTATGATTCGGCCATCCCACTCCACGGAATAAGTGACTCCAGGACCAAGTAGGGAACTGACTATGGGGTTTGGCAGGTCCAGAAGATGGCCGCCAACAAAGGCTATGTTGTATTCTCCGGGTGGGAATCCCAAAGACATGTTTGATCTCTAGCGTTTTCAAAAGACCAGAAATTGCATTAATTCTGTCGGCAGGAAACGCGAGTTCACGACTAGAATATTCTGCAATCAAATCGAGCGCACTTTTTGAGTTTACACTTGTGCATTCTTTTTGACCCTTTGGCTCATCTGTCACATGCGCCTGGTGATATGCATCTACTGGGCAATTTATGTGCCACAGGATTGTCGAATTGGTGAAGTAAAGTCGACGAGGAGAAAGATATTCTTCCTGCATTGTCCACCCGCGTGTGCCCCATTCTACTCTGTCGCTGCAAAACCGTACATTTGGTTTGTAAGCCCCCCAGCATAGATCAAGTGAGTTCGGATCAAACATTCCATTGAAGTTTTGGGTGTATCCTGGGAGTCCGGAATGAATCTCTCCAAAAAGAGCACATATCATGGTCAAATAGGAGTTGGAAAAGATATCCCCCATTGCATGGATTTGTTCGGCCTTTTCTGTTTCATCGCCCTGCATAATACAGTATCGATCAATCCAGATGTACGGGATTTCGAAAAGTTGGGCGATAGTCAGGCAGTCATACAGCGTTTTGGACATTGTGTTCGGAGACAAAGAGCCAGGCCGTGCGAATTGGTCAAGCGTCGTGGGGGTGAGCATGTTCTTGTCTTCAGAGTCCCATCTGTAACTAATGGCTGAGTATTTAACATGGTTGTTTCCGATGTGCACAACACATCTCTTGTTGACGTCTATTAGTCGAAAGGACGTAGGATACTCTACAATAAACTGTCAGTTATACATCGTTTATTACTAGGAATCAGTCCTACCTGTCATCTGCTGGATAGCCTCTTGGGGGTAAGCTTGAAACTGATTATGGATAAGTTGCTTCAGTACCCGCGGATTACATCGAAGAAAGTCACGATACGCCAGTTCCGGTCCCCTGACGTCTCGTGTTAGGTATAGCTTGAGATCAACCGAATGCTTTCGAGACTCCCCCTCCTGCGTGCACAATTGAACGTCCAGTTCGATTTTCAATTGATCCAAATATTCGATAAATTCCCCATAACTTCTACTCCTCCATCGAATGTCGATATGTTCAATTCGCACTAGGTTGTTACGCCATTCGAGTATATCTGACAGCATCTCCCGTGCTAAACCGAAACAAACGGGACAATCCGGGGAAAGTCCAAGTCGTTTCAATCCCGGATGGAAACGCTCTTCGGTGATTGACCACCGAGCAAGTCCGTCCTCCCCAAAGTTCGTTTGGCAGTTGCGTATTTGTTGGATGTCGTCATCTTCAAAGGAAAACCAATCGGGGTCGTTGATAATGTAAAATTCTTTATGCTCGTTCAAAGTTTTTGTTTTCTGGACGTCTAAGCACGCTTCGCAGTCTTTGACAGCCGTCTTACTGATGATCATTTTCGTGCAAGATGAACACCAATCTTGGTTGCGGGCCACGCTGTCCGCAACTCGACGGTTATATTCCGCACATGATTCTCGTTCATCCCCTTCCAGTCGGTTGTGAACAATTCCGTTGCCTCGCTGTACCTATTAGCATATTGGTTCCATCTAAACGCTTATTGGGGCGATATTCATACCTCCTGAGTGTCAACCCACGACAACGCATCAAAACGCAACCAAATCCAAAGTCCCAAGGAATCCACCCCCACATAGTCCGCATAAACTACTTCAAACATTCTTGGGTTCAAGTTCAAACATAGAAGTAGTAGAATCCAACTAGAAGTAATTAAGCGGATGTTTCCCAGTTATTCTGAGTTAAGCATCAACTAGAACAGGCCTGATTGCATGGGAGTCAGGCAACCCCTCACACACCCAATATCTCTAGGCAAAAGGTAAATCCACCATAGGCAGCCTATCTGCCATCTTGCATAATCAGATTATCTCCAACCAATCGTTACTGCCATCCTGCCATCTAAGCGAATTCAACACACACTTTTTACCGCAAAAACAGTCATGTGAAGATTGGCATTGTCCCTAGACCTTCACAATCATGTTGATAGAGGGCCTTCAAAGGTAAGGGTTTTCGCCCATGAAGAATGTAGTATCTTTTTAATGAAAGTTCAACTTCAGTTTAGTCACTTGTAGAACTCTGAGACAAGATATCAGTGTTCAGTGTCAGACATGAAAAAGAGCAACTGATAAAGCGACCCTGGGACTAAGTGAGGTTTGTGTATATTTACATGTGTATACACCGATGTATGTCCAAGGTTTGATACTCCCCTTCTGCGTTTATTCCAAGGCTCGTCGTTGCCATTACACTCTCTTGTGGTCAGCTTCGTTGACAAGCCGCGTCCGCCCCCTCACTTAGCGACTGTCGATACCTCAAGACAACACAAATCCGCCCAACAACGCGTGATACTTGGAATACCCTTTTTACAAGCAACTGACTGGCATGATTTTGGAAGGTTCGAAGTCAGATACTCAGTTGTTTTTGGTTGTGTGGTGTCGTCCTTTGCACCGGGGAGAAGGAGGCAGCAGCGGCGTCGGTTGGTCCAACGGCGACCGTGGGGGGTAGCCGGACGGTGCTTGCGGAGGAGCCAGTTAGGGTTATAATTTTGACAAAAGTTCGGGGTCTACATGGCGGGGTTCAACCGTCCTCCGGCCAGTAAAAAGAGCACCTAGTCCTGCGAATTAAGTTATAAAAAGAACGATTCAATTCAATCCATGTTGACAGAAACACCTCGACATCAATGGGCATGCAACTCTACGAGATACCACATTTAAATATCATTAAATATGCTTCCAAGACCCCTCAAAAACGGACGCTTAGTCACGTGACCGTTGCGTGGTAACCCACAAATGATGCAGTGGTTCAAGGTGTGGAAGCACATTTAAGGGTTATCCGAAAATAGGTTGTGAATAATATTGGTTTTTATCGATGTAAATCCCAATAAAACTACACTAGAATACTACTTCAGCGGATTTCCAACTTTCTATCATTCATCCAAACGCGGTCGCATTCAATATTGTATATTCATGATGTCAGATGATCCTGATTACTCCGGTTTATCTCTTGATGAGGCTTTCGAACCTTTACGTAGTCTTTACTACGCGATTTGTGGCGCGGGAGCCCCGATCTTGACCCCAGAAATCCTGTCAGCCATTTCAGTGCAAGGTACTGTTATGACAGCAAAATCGGCATTGATCATAAACACCAGCTAACAATATCGCCAGATTTATACAAACTTTATCGTGGTATGATGACTGTGTTAATTTATAAATCCCCCGAAGCAGAGCATACTTGGGGCATTCCACATCTTGAGAATTTCGGGCAATGTACCGATGATATTCATCCCAGAAACTGGAACATCTTGCAACCCCTTCTCCACTCGGCTTTGTCCGGAGTTCCCAACGAAGAAGCGTTTTGGCGACAGGCTTCACCACTCATGCTGCAACTATTCCAAGAGACGCAGCTTGCGACAACCGTTGCGAATGCTGATTATAACGGGATCTCCATCTCCGACTCGCGAGAATGGGACGAGAATCTGGAAGTTCGCGAACAGATGACATTTGCCATCTCGGACATTCCTACTTTCCACCAAGTTTTCTTTGGCGAATATGACCAACTTGCCAGCCAAGTTCTAGATGCCATGGTTACGCAGAATCCTCCACTGTGGCAGGACAGATGGGTCGGCTGGCCTAGTACTGAGGACCCTGAGGGTTTCTTGTATTCTTCAGACCTTTCCGAATATCTCCCCAAACTAGTGGGTAAGATTGAAAGCCTCATTCGTCAAATCCGACCGGATTTAGCAATCAATCAAACCATGTTCGGGTGGGAAGATACTCCGTGGATGGTTATGTGTACCAACCGCAACATGGATGTAGCATTCGTGGGCCGACCAGAACTTCACCCGCTAACTGAGGGAGCCCATCATGAGTACGGAGACATTCGCATTATCGCAGATCTCAAGGATGACACGGCCCTCGAGAACAGGTCTATTTGCAGTCTCTCTACTCACGCCAGAAACGTCTTTGAAAGACAGGATGGCCGACACTTTATTCATGGTTTTTCTATATGCAACACTACAATGCGAACTGTATTGATCGATAGAGCTGGTATCTTGACGTCGACGAAATTTGACGTCCACAAAGAACCACACAAGTTCGTCGCTGCGATGGTTGGCTATCATCTGAAAGACTGGCGCGAGATAGGACTCGACGCCAATATGTTTTTTGATGAATTGCACCGCCACTCAGTACGCATTGGGTCAAGCCAGAAGAAGTACAACATTATCGGGACTGTATCGCGCCCCACTTGCGTCTCTGGCCGTGCCACGTCTTGTTGGCTTGCTACCCCCGATGATGAGCCCGAAAAGCATGTCATAATCAAGGATTCATGGACGGCAGAGAGGGAAGAAAGTGAAGGTGATATGTTGAAGAAACTACTAGACACCCGTGGCGTCATACCGAACCTTGTAGGCTATATCGATCATGAGAATGTCCATGTCGATGGCAAAGTGGATGATATCCGCACATCTGTCCGTCGCGGCATAGATACAAACCTCGGAACGCTCACAAAATACTGGTCCTCAGTGGATAAACGGAAGGATTTACGCAATCAGAATCTCATCCATCGGCGTTTGGTTCTTGAGTCACATGCAAGCATCATTACTGTGAAGCTCCCTCCAGCACGCATTCTCAAGATTTTCGAAGACTGTATTGTCGCTCACCGGTCTCTTTTCGAAGCTGGTATCCTCCATCGCGATATTTCACCCAAGAACATGCTTCATCGATCTAAGGTCACCGATATCAACGAACCACTAGGTGTCTTGATCGACTTGGATCGCGCAACCTACACTAACAATATGAAGACGTACAACCCATTCAAAAAGGTTGGAACCCGCATGTTCATGGCTGTCGGACTTCTTAGTCGTCCTTGCCGCCATACATTCCGTCACGATCTTGAATCCTTCTGGTGGTCCCTCGTCTGGATTTGCCTTCAGATCCCCGTCGACCCATTTGACACGCCTCCACGGACATACCGGACGCCGCTAAGAAGAAAAAAAGAGCATCCATTTGACTCTTGGATGATGTTCGATGATACCACACTCGGCGGATTGAAACTGCAAGCCGCTGCAATGCTCGGACAGCCTGATTCGGAGTTCGAAATTGAGGATTTTCACTATAAGCCTCTAGAGCCGTGTTTATTGCGTCTGAGAGACTTCTTGTTCTATCGTTTGCTGGTGGAAGAGAGGTTTCATGGTAACCCTCGTGACCCGGAGTCGGATTATGAGGAGGAGGTGCATGATATGGTGTATGATAGAGTTTTAACTATCCTACGAGAAGAGCGGATGAAGATTCAAGGTTGAACTTTCTACTCTTCAAGTGAACTTAGCGATTCAACTTATAGTATCAGGTTAGACAAATGAAAACTTCAGGTATTATTTACGTACTTTCCGTGCCCAATACACGATCCCCAATGTCATCACCAAGGTTATGTATCAGGGTTACATGTATGTACAGATAGGGTTACCACAGGGGTGCATTTACATACAAGTATCTGTGAAGCCCTACTTCCAAGAGGACACGAGAAACTCACTGATGAGAATGGTGGATATCGATACAAACATACATGCATACATATGTACATACACATGTACGTAGACCACAGCCTAACTCGGCAAAACCTACGGAAACCAATAAAACCCGAGCCTATGCCTTACCTGCATGCGATGAAGTAACGTGCGGTGACAGCGCTTATCTAAAAATACCATTGGAGTGGGGGAGTCGCCCTGCCTGCGCGCAGATGCGAAATCTCGGAACCCGTCACCTGCGTACTGCAGGGAGAACTAACGAGGCGAGGTAAGAAAATGGATACGGGGGGGATATCTTTTAACTCCCGTTTCCGCCGCCCAGGACAGAACAGGACCAGCGGCGTGCGTTGGATTGGGATATGGGCAGTTTTGGGGTGTCGGGCTGTTTGTGGTTTCCGGTGTCGGTATGAGCGGGACTTTTGAAGCCGTGGCTGTTGGGACTTTTAATCTCTGTGGGTTCTGGTTCTGATGGTTCTCTCCTGGAACTTCACACCCAGCTTACGTATGGAATTTGGGGGTAGAAAGTGGTGTTTAGGGGCCATACGACCTCGATTGAGAGGGTGTCTACGACAGGATTCCTACGTTATGTGCACCACACAGACAAGATATTTACAAATGCCACCCCAAAGTTACAGGGCATCAAGTCATGTTCCCTGTAAATCTATTAAGAAGCACATCAGTAACAGACAGATTCCTTGTAATTCCAGAAACGTTCATCAGCTTCGAATTGTTCGGAAGATGCTTATCCTTTTGTTTGATCTTGATGGTGGATGACGAGCATGTCTCTGATTCAAGCAGTATAGTTCACAACGTATCCCGCACAACTTCTAGAAACTCTGTTGTGTCCCCAATTTATGCACATTACAAGGGGTTTCCATATTTTTCAGGCCAAATAGGCTGGTGATGCAACATGCGTCAGTGTTCCACACATAAATCATGAGAACCGAACGCTAGGGTTATGCGAAGTCAAAGATGTCCCCATAGTATAATGAATACTCCAGTGTTTATTCCACAGCATTGGGTATATCCTCCCACAACCGGGTTACAATCATTACCTTTTATCCACGAACATTTGTAGTGTTATGGCGTGTAATTATCCCCGAGGTGGAAATATCGTCACACATCATGTGACTCTTGCATTTAGGGTTAGTAATGCACTCAGGCGGCGAGGGCGTTCTTTATCAGTTCAACGGGAACGGTACTTCTTAACGAGTTTACAAGGAATATGACATGTTCCCCTACCAGTTTCAGGCGGCATTCTTGAATATAGACTATGTCTCGAGCAACGAATCCATGAAGATAGGTTTTTTAACGAACTCCCTGGCTGGACAACTACGATTTCAGTGAAGTGTCAATCTTTATAAAGTAACGTTCCAGTGGTTAATGGTAGAACAATATCCTTCATTTTGGTTGCAATCTTAGGCCTAGCCGAGCTGCGCTGGTGAGTTATTGGCGAGTGTTAAGTATCAACCGAATAAGTTCCCACACATGTACGAAATATGCGTGGTCAGGGGTGCAAGTGGTGTGGGAGCTTTCTGCATTTGTATGCATATATAAAAGACGATGCCTGCCGAAAGTGATATATCTTTCTTTGTCTGTGGCCATAGATCACTCTCTATAAGCCAACATATTCGGCCTTATCAACAAAATGAACAATCAATTACTGGCCCCTCTGCAGCCGGTGCGTGACAGATTCACCAGTGTTACTGGAACTCAACCACATAAACTACCCTATCCTGTCTTGCACTACCAAGTGTTCAAACTGAACGAACAAGGTATAATCACCAACCTCAGTGGTTACACATAGCGTTTCAACTAATAACCAACCTAGACATTCTTCCGCTCTATCGGGAATTATTCCATGTTCTATGCTCCCGTTGTTCTGATGCCGCCAGACAACGCAACCTGCCGGGGCTTTTATATCTACGATACTTTCCGTACTGGACTACACCAAACAACCGGTTCCCCTTTCAACCGCTGCTGGAACTTGCTCTATGTGGATGCTATTCCGATGATACTATGTGGGCTACTGCGATGAAATCGTTAACGGACTTTGGTTCCGGTATCTCCACCACACCGAGTTTTCTGAGGGCTGGCCGCCTCAATGGTAAGCGTGAGCGGGGGTTTATCTCTACCTTTGGTGATCTGCCTCCGGGGTCCATTGGGGCCTCGGAGGCTCATTCTGCGCGCATCCATAAGTATAAACTTTCTTGTCAGAGAATGAAGTACGTCATTGTCGACGTTGAGAGTTTTCACAATACGTTCTTCCACACGTTTGACCAACTCGCCGAACAAGTCTTTTCAATATTGTCAGGCCCCCATTATCAAGTCTACAGTAACGGATGGGTAGGCTGCCCCACTATAATCGATCCGGTGAACGGGGACAGCCTAGCTAGAATACACCATTTCTTTCGCGGCATATCACAAAATGTGGCGAACATTATTCATACTATTAGTCCGGGTCATGTACAACGAGTTATGATGCGCTGGGATTCACAACCAATAACACAAGGGGAACCCATCCCCGAGGCAAGTATTGCATTTGTACAAAAAGTCGAAAACAGCATCGGCTTCCTACTTGCAGCCCGATATTTCCAAACCGTCGATATTGTTGGTTTCCTTGGCGCCCATCCTCAAGACGAAACTTTCTATATTTGTGATGTTGCAGACGAAGCACGAAAAGTTTTTGAAGCTCAAAGTTCCCGCCATTATGTTCTTGGCTTTACCCTCTCTGGCACCTTGATGCGAACTATTTTGTTTGATAGACAAGGGAGTATCGCTTCTACTCAATTCGACATTCACAGTGACCCCCGGCGTTTCCTATCCACGCTCATCGGGTTTCATTGCCTACCGATAGCCCAAATAGGACATGATGCATCTCTGGTGTACTGTCTCTCCGGGTCTGAGTATGTCACTGTGGGCAGCGAAAAAAACAAATATATCCTTGAGATGCCCATGCCTACTTCTTGCGGCATCACTGGGCCAGGATCAACTTTCTGGAAAGCCTATTCTATGGATACAGTTAATGGCGAGGTGTCCATGATTCTTAAGGATACATGGATGCCGGAGGACTCCATCTCCGAGGGCGAGGTCTTGGAATTTCTCGCAAAGTATACCACGCCCAGCGCCGCCATTGCCAAGTGTCTCGCTCATGAAATTGTCCATGTAAACGGCAAGGTAGATGATGTCTAGAATGGCATCCGCCAAATGTTTGGCTCTATACGTGGTACTATGATCAAGATGATTGGCGGTCTGAATGAGAGCGAGTTGCGCAACGAGAACTTGATCCACAGACGTATGTCCATGATCCACGACGGCGTCCCCATGGATAGATATTTCTGGGGCGTGGAGTACACATTAGGTGCAATTTCGGAAACAATGAAAGCGCATAGGGCTGCATATGAAGCTGGAATCTTACACCGGAACATCTCACGAACCAGTGTCCTCCTCAGGGAACAAGCCATCAATTGCGCAGGTCTTGGCGTTGGCATTTTGGTCGACTTTTCCCACGCTAAGACAGTTAGCCAGTTGGAAGTGTGCAGCCCGGAAAGACAGGCGGGAACTCGAACCTTTATGGCGATTGAACTTCTCATACATCCATGCCGACATTCCTTCCGACACGATCTGGAGTCGTTTTGGTGGATTCTGGCATGGCTTTTCTTCTTACCAGACGACAAGAATGCGGCTACCAGAAACAAGAGTCACCCCTTCAGCCACTGGGAGTATTTCGATAATGATAGATTAGCCTTGGCTAAGTTGGACGTGATGGTCAACTTTGGAGCCGGCCAGTATCCTGCCCCTCACCCGGAGTTCGGAAAGCTTCAGAATCTCATGATTGCGATGAGGGACGTTCTGTTTTCCGAGAAGTTTATGGAACCAGCGGTTCGTCTAGGTGGTGACGCACAGGAAGTTCCCACCGTGGAGGACCATAAACCGGCATACCAGACCCTGATTGGCATGGTAGACGTTGCGCAACAGTACTTTGAAGGCATTAGAGGTTATGCCCCCAAACAGTTGATTCCGGAGCCGTTGTACAACTGGTGACGCGATAGTAATGTTAAAATTGATCTGCTTAACGTGACTCAATACCTATATCAAAGAAAGTGGTTTACACTCAGTGGAAATGATATCAGCTCCAACTGGGATAATGTCTGGAACACTACCCAATTTGGAAACGATGTCCGGGTCATGCCGGTGAAACACGGAGTGGATTTATTGATATGTATTTTGTCTCTCTATAACCTTGAAAGAACCTAGTTTCCTAGTCACCTGGAGTGGATACGAGCCACGACACCTAGGGCCAGGATTTTCATAACGTCATCATCGCATGGCTTTAAGGGGTGATGTTATGTTCATGTTCAATGGCAGTAAATGTCGGAAAAGGAGCTCAATCGGAAGTACCGATAAAGTCGGATGGAAGCGAAGAGAGACATGAAAACGGAAATAGAGATGGAAGCAAAACAATGGTCCCAGGCAGCAAACACGCACGTGGATAAGTGGGGAATTGAAGATGTATAAATGAGGTTGGATGTTCCCTAAACTGTAGATACTTGAAGAATACAACATAAGCTTAACAAAATTCAACAGTACAGATTAATTGTGCATGAAAATGGTAACGACCGCATATAATTACACTAGCTTTATGTCAGATCACTTTGTGCGTAATGGCCTTTTTGATTTACGACAACAATTCTATGGCGTCTGTAAGAGCCGACCATCAGTCGTGACGTCGCAAATCCTATCTAGAATTCCAGTTCAAGGTACGATACTAGAGTCTGATTGACGTCGTCAAACACTTATATTAAGATTCAGTAGATCTCCATGCGTTATACATTGAGCTGTTTAAAGCTACGGGGCTCGTGTGCGAAAACCTTAGCAAACTAGGCCGCTTTATAGACCTCAGAGCCTTCAACCTCCTAGCGCTTGTGATAAATAGCCACAATTGGGACATATTCCAAGATCTACTCATCTATGCCTTGTCTGACAACGGCAACGATCTTGATTTCTGGCACAAAGCAGCCCGTTCAGCGAGGGATTTTTATCGGATTGGCGAGTTTGCACCTCCTGTGCAACCGGCAGACTGCCCGGGGAACACATTGGGACGCCTAGAGCGCTTTCATCGAATGGTTCTAAACGACTTGAAGTACATCGTTATGGATGTCCCATCTTTCCATGACGCCTTTTTCGGGAAATGGAGTGAGCTTGCCAAAGAGGTCAGCATGCTGTTGAGTGTCTGTGAACCCCCGATATGGGATGGCGGGTGGGTGAATTGGCCTGACTATGGCCTCAAACATGATTCCTACCTGTCCTCCCATGCGGATGCCTTCACCGCGATTGCTAGTGGAATTCGAAACATTGTCCATGAGTTACATGCGGAGATGCACCCTAAACAAACGTTGTTCAGTTTGCTGCAAGGGATCCCACCAGACTACTCTGCACGTACCTTAGATCTGGCATTTCAGTTTCATTCCGGCGCCTCCCCTCCATGCCCAGAAGATGACGAAGGGGAGAGGCGCCTCCTAGTTCCAGGCAGAATCAGCCGTGGTGACGAATCTGAGATAGAGGCAATTTTAGACGTCGCAAGACACGTTAAATTCGTATTCCTAGACCAGACCGTCCGCCGTTACGTATTAGGGTTCACTCTCTTGGGTTCTAAGATGAGAGTAGTGCTTTTTGACCGTCTTGGCTGTATTACGTCTACAAAGTTCGACATACATGATGAGCCAGCAAGGTTTGTAGCTATCATATTAGCTTTCACGTTCGATTCCCAAGTGGACCTCGGAGTGGATCCCGTGTTTGCGAATGTAACATCTGATATTTCTCAAGTCAGAAACGGTCCACTGACAATGAACTATCGCACCTCGCCTCTCTCTCATCTATGCAAGAATATCACTGGTAAAGGCACCATGTATTGGGAAGCTACCATAGAAGGCTTCGAAATCCCGTCATACTTTGTTCATGATTATTGGAGCGCACCTGGACTAGACCTCGAGGGCGAGATCTTGCGGAAACTTTCAAAGAATGCTACACCCATAGACAGCATTGCGTATTATGAACACCAAGAAGATCTCCAATTTGAGGAAAAGCTCGACGATGTCCGGAATAGCGTTCGTCGTGGCATGGACATAAGCATGGGGAAAGTTGTTAAGCTACAGCCTGGGTTAGACGACAACATGATTCTGACCCAGAACTTGGTTCACCGTCGCCTCGTCACTACCATTTACGACTCCAATTTGACCTATCGGACTGATCCAGAAACGATACTCAAGGTATTCCACGATTGCATCCGCGCCCACCGGTCCGTCTACGAGGCGGGATTTCTCTATCGTAATATCCACCCGGGGAACATCTGTATCAAATTCATGGGACCCAGTGCCACACCGAAAGGGTATTTGCGTGATTTCGGCGAGGCCGTGCCCGTTGACAAAGCGGATAGTTGTAAACCCCTGCTAAATTCCCACAACCAATGGACCTTACCAGCTGAGCTTCACTTTCGTTCCGCTCCACACACGTTTCGACATGACCTTGAGTCTTTTTGGTGGACGCTTGTGTTCATGGTATGTGCATATTCTTGTCCAGATTCATTGGACCGGTTGAACGAACATCTCCTTCAATCGTGGTTTAACTCAACCTACCTGGAGATAGGGATCAAAAAGCTGTACATGATTGAGAAATTCGGGGAGGAAGGATGTCGTATTAACGACTCGAGATACGCTGTGCTAAACAACTGTCTCATCAAACTCCGAGACCTTCTTTTCCGCACAAACCGGCCTCCTACTTTATGTCGACAGATCCCCGATGACTCGAGTTCTCCATTCCGGAAGGAGGATCACAAAGCGCTGTATGCAGGTTTCCTTGACATATTGGCAACAGAGCGGGAATTCCTGAAGACCTTGTAGTGACATTATATTGCGAAGTGGCCGTTTCACCTCCAGGGTGCGAATAAATTAGGCCGTAAAGCGATGAATGGACGTTTGAAATGAGATTACAAGTCTGTCCGGAAACGACGTTTACAATAGGGGCAGTGATGACCAGAGTGAGGTTCGAAGCGTGATATTCATGTAAAAGTAATGTGAGTAGTAATGGTGCAGTTGTTCAAGAGTCATAGCCCATAAATTGACAACCGCCAGACCTACAAGCGTACATTCTTAGACTTCGTCCAAAAAGTCGTGGTGTTGTTCATACATGACAGCCCAATCTCTAACTGGTGACATAATCATCCAAGGGGGCGGGGGTGTGATTGCCGTGATCGATATGAGTTTCTCCAAGAATATAAAAGGTACGATGTGCCAATTCATGAACAATTCCTGGCATGAAATTTCACCTCCTTTCTCACGAAACCTCATTTAGGAATCTGTCAGCACTGACATCCCTCTACAAACCAGACATATCTCGTGATACCATACGAGAAACTCATAGAGATACAACAGTTGTACACGAGTTGTACATAAACCCAAAACTGAAGATACCACGGGGTCGAAGGGAAACATCATAAAATGGCCACGGATTGGTTCCTCAAATCCAAATACCCCATATACTATTTGCAAGCCCCCTCCTCTTTGTATCCGATCATGTATCCACGAATAGGAGAAGCAAAAAGCATGGGGTGAAAGGTGCGCAGGACCGTGGCTGACAGGACAATCAGAGCTATACGGCGAGCCATACGAAACTCATGTGAGTTCGCGTTGTGGATACAAGCATCTGAGCTATTCGTGTTGAATTAATGGTTGCCTTCGGCATGAGATAAGGATGCAGAGAAGACCGCGGCTATACTGATGTATTGCTGACGGTGAGGGTGGGCCACAAAACGGGGTCCTGCGGTTTATCTCGATGGCGCGCAAACGCTTTGTGAGAATAGTCAGACAAAGGCGGACTGAAAGATACATAGCATAGGCCTCGGTCTTTTCTGTCGGTGCTTCCCACAACGTTCACCCACCATAAAAACCCCAACACTCAACGCTAAAACGCTATCGAAGATATGAAGGCCAGCCGCATTCAAGATCAACGGGCCCCCACAAAGATAACCGTCCACGGTTAAGTTTGCTGGCACCTCTATTAAAGTCATGTTTGGCCAGAAGCAGAGCATGAAATTAACCCCAACGGTCAAAGACCCCACCCGTGATCTTGAATGTCAGCGTGTCTTTGTATGTGTCGAGAAAGCAAGCGAAACGAAAACAGTTGGATAAATGGGAAAGAGTAATGAGGTAGAAAAGGCCAAGAGGGAGTTCGTGAATTTACGAACGGAAGGCTATGGCGGCGGTTGTCGAGTTTCATAGTCGATTCCAGTTCGGTACCTGCGAGAATAATGTTAGTTCTGAATAATCTGAGGGGTCAACTTAGCTCGTAGATATGTATCATGTTGGCGTAGTGTCAACAGTTCTTTCAGTGGAATATCACCTTAACATCTCCTACTTTGATTTCATGTACCGGGGCTCTGTGAGCAACGACGGTCTGGCCGCCGCGACATCCAGAGAACCCTGCCAGGCCCCCACGGGCCCATGGAGGTCTGGCGGTTCAGCCCGCCTACTGTACCTGATACATAAGCACAAAGTAGGAAAAGATGTTAAGCTTAGCGAGCTCCCGAAGGAACCATGATATTCCCGTCTCATCCATCCCCATCATTCTCAACGCCACATGCCCAGTTGATCGCAGACCCGACCAACCATCACAATCCGATCCAGAAGGAGAGGTGCGGCTCAACTAACTGGTGATCAAGAAGGTGAGGCCTTCGGCTTGCGACTGGCGCATGAGGGTGTCATCAAATCTGTGGGGATATACCGTGTCTCGCCAGTGGCCAGCCGGACAGTGGGTCATCAAGCACGGTGTAATGTGTCGTAGTGTTGAATTGTTGTCGTAGTGTCGTCGGGTCTAAGCATCTTCAAGCCGAGGTGTTGTCGAGTCGCCGGATCGTAATATCATCGGGTGGTAGTGTCGTCCGGTCGAAGTGGCGCCGAGGCGTCGGGTGGCCGACTCGAAGTGTCGTCGGCCAGGAGTGGCGTCGAGTCGAAGCGTCATCGGATCGTAGTCTCGTCGAGTTGTGGTGGCGTAGTATCGTCGGGTCGTTGTGCGGTTGAGGACTTGTAATGGAATCGCCGGCGAGGAAAACAACAAATGAAATAAGAATTTGGGTAGCTTGAAATCGATGCTGGTCAACAAAGACTTGCCAAAATCCATCATGTTGAATGTCACCAAGACAGAAAAAAAGGACATTGACGAAACTCTGTCCTAATGAAATTGGTGGAGAGAAAAAGCAAAAATGAAGAAATGAATTGGTGGTGGTTTAGTGTGGGGGGCTAGTCTCTATTTATACTTTTCTGTCAGGACCATAATTTGTGAAATGGAAATACCACGGTACGCACACTTGTACGAGCCCACTCGCCACTATTGATTCCCGTGTACTAGTGCAGACGGAGAGTTCACGTGACCCGACAATTCGGAACCATCTTGGTACGACAGTGCCGGGTCTGCGGTTTAGGACCCACAATTATTTGACGGAGCAGAAGTGGCGCCATGTGCATACGTACATATGTACGTACATATATACATATGTACATACATACATACATACTTGGACACTGCTGTACCTGTCCATAGTTGTCTCACATACAGCACTAAGGATCCTCCACACGGAGATGATCGTATCGTAACGGAACATGGCATGGTCCAATGGCTATAGCACAACTAAAAATGCCAACCTATAATCTCAGTGCGAGTGTACACCCACGGAAGACACCAGACAATGCCGTAGAGCATTTCGAGGACGCTTGATTCCGATCGATGACTTACCGACACTTACTGCCAATTTTTGCCCGGCCTGATGAACCCTCACGCTCTCGCTCTCTTGTGCGCTCCTCCAAGCTCTATAATGATCACGTACATATGTACATACATACCATATAGCCCCTTATAGAAAAAGGACCAATCCAAACTCCAACCGGTCCACCTCTTTTTCGCCCCGCGGTACTCACACGCCTCGAATCTGATATTCACTGCTGTATTTTTGTGTTAATTTTCACTTTTTCGAAACTTGGACTCATGAATAGGAGCCCCCCTTACCAAAGGTAAACCAGCGAGACTCTGTTTGTAATTCCACGTGTATTTGCATGTGACAGTGACGTCATTATGTTGTGCTATGTAGTTCTCACGCGCACACAACATGAGCTACCCCTGTATGGTACGGTTTTTTGTCTTTTGTTTTTTTTTTCTATTACTCTCATGCAGGCTTACCCTATGGAAAGCTTCAAAGATGGGATGGGTTGTTGTGTCCTGTTTGAAACCTGACTAGCCGTGCTGTGTGCAACTCCGGTATGTCATCCAAAAATATGTATGTAGGTCCGTAATGATAGGGTTATGTTATCCAACAGCGCATTTCAACTAGGGTTACAGACGACAACACAGTCATTACCGTTCGGCGTGGCAACCTTTGCGGCTACTCGGTGTCATTTCTATCAGACTTTGGGCAGAGAGCAATGTCTGCTGTTTTTGAGGTTCGGAGGATCCATCAGTAATTGCCTATTTGTTTTATGACACTTTCTTTGCGACTCATTACACCAACTTGAGGTCGGCCTCCTTGACGCCTGGCCCCCCCTCATCGCGACAATCGATCTCTCTTGAGCCCCTACACGACGACCAACGCCACGGTAGATATAGATCTGGCAAACTTTGGAAGGTTAATAGCCAGGTTGCTACACGATCGGTGGCGACTTCATTTGATCTCGTCGCTGGTCGCAATTGTTTCCTTTGTTGCTGTCTCTTTTGTTCTCAAGGCTGAGATAGTGGGTTAAACCCCGGTCCATACGGCACCCCTCCAGTTTGGGGCGACAGCAGGACGGTGAGAAAATGCTACAGTCTTGGCCATTATATATATAAAGACCATAGTTCCTGCATTTTAGCGGATAAGTTCGGTTACAAGGAACTCTACTAAAGAAACATGAATCAATCAATCAGAAGAGGTAACAAAGGTAAGCAACTGGTGCTATGGAATAACCTTGTGATGAAGAATAAGATCATTGTCTCAAACTGGATCTATATCAACCAAAACGATCTAAGCAAGACCCTCAACATACCATGGAATATTGGTCGCATTGTCTAGCAACAAAAGCTCCGAATCCTCATGTCTCAAGCGCATTTACATTGCTTCCTCGTAAATCTACCGCGAGGCCGGAGCCACGTCCTATCTGTTACGAGTGGAATGCCTTTACGCTGAATTGGCGTTTTTAAAGTAGTGTTGGATAATGTTTCATGCTCCACCACACTTCCAAATCTATGATAGCTGATGTAAGCCTAGGGGCCCATGGCGAATATTGCTCGGTAGGCTGGAGTTATTAGTACCTAAACGAGGACGGACATGACGAGAGTGTACAGAAACAGAGTCTCTTAAACCGAGCAACAAGTTTGTGACATTCTTAAGATCACATTGGTCAAGTACACATGCCTTCAAGTTTCGTGCAGACTCCAACTTTCGCGACGAAGACAATGTGGTATGATGTGCCAGGCTGAATCAGGTGAATCGACGCCCACGAGGCTAGAACTGGCGGATATCGAACTTTGAGACGCTTGAGGAGGAGCTGCGATGACATGAATAAACAGAAACATCTACCAACGGCCAGTATCCTGGACTCAACGACGGCAACGTCTCTTGACCCTGAGTATTACACAAACCTGTGGTGGGTGATTAGTTGCTCTCTGTGATATCAACTGATATACAACAGGATACGTCCCACATGAAGACTGTTTCACAGCGGAACTGGCTGTCCCGAATAGTGTGGGTACATAGATAGTAACGTGTTTGCGCGTAGCCTAGCTATCTATTGTCATATTATGATAAGACCTAGGCTCATTCTCATGATCAATGACGGATAACATTCCCCGAGAGCTTTATACATAGCTAGCTGGCTATATGCCCTACATACAGCATAGCCTCCTACGCCCACTAATTACCATCTTTAGCTTTGGGACCAAGACTGTAGGCCCGATCAATATTGTCGGCAAACCTCTGGCCATTCTCCAAGATGTCAAGTACCTCGTCATATAGCTTTCTGTGATCCTCCCTTTGGACCGGGGAATTACGATCATCGGGGTCCTCTCGACACAAAGCCGGAGGCCTGTTAGTCCGGAAAAGCAGGTCGCGCAACTGTAAGAGAATGGTGTGTACCCCGAAAAAATTAGAGTGGTTGGCACGGAAGTTTCCCTTGCCATACTTCTTGATGAATTCCAACTTCTTTATCCCTATTTCCTTGTAGGTTGCTCTGTACCACGAAGAAAAGATCAGTGTCGGGTCGCAGTCACTGGATATCGCTTTGAAATCATTACAAGTTAGATAGATAAGAGCCCACCAAAAGGNTGGTGGGTGATTAGTTGCTCTCTGTGATATCAACTGATATACAACAGGATACGTCCCACATGAAGACTGTTTCACACCGGAACTGGCTGTTCCGAATAGTCGTGGGTACATAGATAGTGACAGATTTGCGCGTAGCCCAGCTATCTATTGTCACATTATGATAAGACCTAGGCTCATTCTCATGATTGATGACGGATAACATTCCTCGAGAACTTTATACATAGCTAGTTGGCTATATACCCTACATACAGCATAGCCTCCTACGCCCACTAATTACCATCTTTAGCCTTGGGACCAAGACTGTAGGCCCGATCAATATTGTCGGCAAACCTCTGGCCGTTCTCCAAGATGTCAAGTACGTCGTCATATAGTTTTCTGTGATCCTCCCTTTGGACCGGGGAATTAGGATCATCGGGGTCCTCTCGACACAAAGCCGGAGGCCTGTTAGTCCGAAAAAGCAGGTCGCGCAACTGTAAGAGAATGGTGTGTACCCCGAAAAAATTAGAGTGGTTGGCACGGAAGTTTCCCTTGCCATACTTCTTGATGAATTCCAACTTCTTTATCCCTATTTCCTTGTAGGTTGCTCTGTACCACGAAGAAAAGATCAGTGTCGGGTCGCAGTCACTGGATATCGCTTTGAAATCATTACAAGTTAGATAGATAAGAGCCCACCAAAAGGACTCAAGGTCATGTCGAAACGTGTGTGGAGCTGGACGGAAGTGAAGCTCAGCGGGCAAGGTCCATCGAGTTTCAAGATTCAACAGTGGTTGACAATTGTGCGCTTCATCAATAGGTACGGCATGGTGGAAATCTACTAGATTTCCTTGTCGCTGGCCGGTCTGTGGGTTCAATGAACCACGAATGTTGTCAATTCGGACATTGCGGTGGAGAATGCCTGCTTCGTATGCAGAGCGGTGAGCCTGGATACAATCCTTGAAGGCCCCGAGGAGGGTCTTTAAATTGACCATTGTGTGCAGGCTGTAGGTGTACCATCCAGTCACGAGCCGGCGATGCACGAGATTCTCACTTGCGATAACGTCTTCATCTAACCCATCCTGTAGCTTAATAATTCTGCCCTTGCTGATATCCATACCACGACGAACGTTGTTCTTGACATCATCTAACTTTCCTTTAAAGTGGACATCCTCGTGGTATTTATAAGATGCAACATTGTCAATGTAGGTCTCATTCTCTGATAGTTTCTTCAGTGTCTCGCCTTCAATATGTGATCCTGGGGCAGCCCAGTAATCCTTAATGGCAACTGGCGTTCCTTCAAAACCTTGCGGTGAACCCGTCCAGCATGTAGTGGCCTTCCCAGTTATTCTCGTGCGCGATGGTAGACAATCCGTAGCCACATATCTCTGATTGTGGCCGTCGACAACGAAATCGAACTTGGGACGAGAGCCATCTGCGACCACAGGGTCCATCCCAAGTTCCACCGGCGAACTGAATGTGAAAGCTAACATGGCAGCTACAAATCGTTCCGGCTCCTCGTGGATATCAAACTGTGTCGAAGTAGTGCATCCAAGACGGTCAAAAAGGGCAATCCGCATTTTAGAGTCGCAAAGGGTGAAGCCTAGCGTATAGCGACGGGCTTTCTGGAACAGCGATGCGGTACCAATGTGTCTTCCCAAGTCGCAAATAGCGCGGAACTCAGATTCCAGCGGGTGCCGAATTTCTCCAAATACAATAGCATTCTCCCACATTAGGGCCGGGTCCGCAGTCGTTGGGTAGTCCATGACACTGGTGACAAATGCCAGGTCCAAATGTAGTTCGTAAAGCGATTCGTCTGGTTCTAGTTCCGCAAAACTGGACAATCTCAGGTGAGGCTGGATATCTGAGTGTAACAAGGAGACTAAATGTCGAATTTCTCTTCCAATCTTTTCGAGAGCTAGTGCATGGTCGGTCCGGTACTCTGTGCGATACGGGTCATGGGCTGGCCAATACACCCATCTATCATCCCATATGGGAGGTTCACATGCAGTGAAGAGCATGGTAACTTCTTTGGCAAGATCATTCCATTGTCCAAAAAATGCTTCATGGAAAGATGGTACATCCAAGACGATGTACTTCAATTGCTCCAGAACTTCTTGGTATTCCCCCGCTTCTTCGTGCAATGTTTCCAATATTGCGTCGTCGGCCAGCTGCACAGGCGGTACAAACTCGCGAATCCGGTAAAACTCTCTCGCTGAGCGGGCTGCTATGTCCCAGAAATCGTTATCGTCGATATCTTCCGACAAGGCATAGATGAGTAGGTCTTGAAATATGTACCAATTGTGGCCATTTACTACTAACTCAAGACGGTTGAATCCCCGGAGTTCGACAATATCGTATATTTCACTGACTTCGTCGCAGGCGGGCGCGGTGAGTTTTAATAACTGGATATACAGCCCATAGAGATCTACCGAATCTTAGTATAGACACATGCTTCATGTGACGTCATTGGGTCCCTGGTCCCATACATACCTGGAGCTGGGATGCTGGATAAAATTTCCGGGGTCACCACCGTGGGTTGTATCGGAAGAATCGAATAGAAATGATCTCGCAAATCAGAGATCTCATTGTGCATGAACTCGTCCCTAAAAATTGTGTCATCGCTCATTTTGTTTTAGTATTCATGCGTGCTGTAAGTGAACATGAGCGCTACATCAACTCGGCACGCCACGCGGTAACGAAGGGATTTTCATGCATAACCCTAGGAGTCACACGTCCNGGGAGGTTCACATGCAGTGAAGAGCATGGTAACTTCTTTGGCAAGATCATTCCATTGCCCAAAAAATGCTTCATGGAAAGATGGTACATCCAAGACGATGTACTTCAATTGCTCCACAACTTCTTGGTATTCCCCCGCTTCTTCGTGTAATGTTTCCAATATCGCGTCGTCGGCCAGCTGCATAGGCGGTACAAACTCGCGAATCCGGTAAAANCCCATACATACCTGGAGCTGGGATGCTGGATAAAATTTCCGGGGTCACCACCGTGGGTTGTATCGGAAGAATCGAATAGAAATGATCTCGCAAATCAGAGATCTCATTGTGCATGAACTCGTCCCTAAAAATTGTGTCATCGCTCATTTTGTTTTAGTATTCATGCGTGCTGTAAGTGAACATGAGCGCTACATCAACTCGGCACGCCACGCGGTAACGAAGGGATTTTCATGCATAACCCTAGGAGTCACACGTCCTTGCGCGACATAACCCTATCATTGCAAGCGCAAATAATTTCAACTGACAAAATGGTGTGGATTTTGCAAGCGCATGGGATCTCCATTGTGCAACATAATGACGTCACTGTCACATGTAAAAACGTTCAATCACGCACAAAGCCTTGCTAGCTTAGTTTTGGCATCGTGGGCTCATGTCCATCAGTCTCATTTCAACGAAATGAAATTTAACACCAAAATTCTGGAGTAGATACTATATTGACGGCATGCCCGTACCGTGGGACCCAAAAGAGGTCGGGCCTTTGGACTTGTGAATGGCCCTGGTTCTATGAGGGCCTACATGGTATGTATAGACGTGACCACTGTAGAGATTAGAAAAATGCCAATCAGAGCAAGGGCTTAACTGCCCACCAGACAGGGTGAAACCGGCAGTGAGTATTTGCAAGTCATTGATTAGGATCAAGGGCCATGGAAATGTTCTACAGCATTGTTTAGTGGGTCCTGTGGGTGTAGACTCGCACTGAGAGTGTGACCGTATATTTTTCGGTTGTACCAGGGAAACTGGACTATGTCTCGTCTGGATACGATGCGAGCGCCTCCGCGTTGGTGCTCTCTAGTTGTGTATGCGACCCGTTCACCAGCATTCCGGCACACAACTGGTCGGAAAGGGCCTCGTTGATGGTCATTCCTACTGGGCCTTCCCTGACGTTTGTGTTAGCCTTTGGGGATGGAAATGCGGGGTTGAAAACCAACAAGTGGGTCATGTTGGTTGATGGTGGTTATAGACATGCTTCAGGAATAAGCCCAAGTCACTTGTAATACACAGTTGTACAGTTTAAACAGAACAACTGAGAGACTACGCTACGTCTAGGATAGTTTGGACCAGGGTGTATCAGACTCTGGCGTGTCAGGGGATACAGATTGGAGTTTGTGATAGTCAGGACTAGACTGGAGCATGGAAACTGCTACAACCTTATTGTTGATGATAGCACCGGGAGTCAATATCAAACAGGGAAGACTCCAATCTGTACGCCCGGTGGTACTTGAATACCGCTGGAAGTATAGCATGTGATGGCTAGCATGTAGTGGCTTGCACATGACTGCTAGAAGGGGCATGTGCTTATAAGACTGAACGTGAACTACGGAACACGGCCTCTCTAAGCTCAAAGGGAACGACAAATGACGGCGGCTAGTGGCTAGAACGAATATCCGAGTGTACGTAGACTGGCGATGTAGCTCACGCGGGGGATCCACATCGTGGGAACGAAAGAGGTGAGCAATCGCAAGGCCTTGGGGTGACAGGTTGTATTGCTTACCAGCAATTCGTGATGACCTATTAACCAGCAGGTGTTGGCACAGATATCCGACTGGCATGGGCAAAATTAATCCGGGTAGTGAACCGGGTTCCTAGGATGTTTCTGTACATTATTTTTGGTTAGTACAGGCCGCGGAAAAGGTTGAACAGATTGGTGACTCACTTGTTCAGTTTCATTGGTTACAAATGGCGGAAGGGCGGATTGAAACCAGGGTGTGATGTGAGAACCAACGGTTAGCTACTGTCATGAGAAGTGCGTGAGGAGAGGTTTGTGTAGTTGCCCAACGAATCATTTGCCAGGGTAGTGGTCAGGGCGAGTGTTGTAGAATCGTATGTTAGTTCGGGGAAATCTTGCAAGGGAGATTAACTTACATTTTGTTGGGAAGTATTCGACGGAAAGAAGGTTGCAGTTGAGGCGGTTAGCATTGGGTCCGATTCGTTAGAAGTATGTGTGAGAGTGGGCAACTTACAGTTTTTGTTATCGGGTAGTACTGGAACATAGATCGAGTTGGTGTGGCCAGACATGAGAGCTCAGCAGGGGTTCACTGTGTGAGGTTTTGAGGTAGGTGCAGTGACGGATGTGAGGGAAGCCAAGAGTAGATTTTAAGGGAAAGTGTGGAAGAGTTTGGGGGAAGTGGTGCAGGACGTGTCGGAAAGTGTGGAAGAGTTTGGGAGAAGTGATGAAGGGTGTGTGGGAAAGTGGTGCAGAGTTTGGGGAAAGTGTGGAAGAGTTTGTGGGAATGTGTGGAAGAGTTTAGGGGAAGTGGTGAAGGGTGTGAGAGAAAGTGTGGAAGAGTTTGGGGGAAGTGGTGAAGGGTGTGAGAGAAAGTGTGGAAGAGTTTGGGGGAAGTGGTGAAGGGTGTGAGAGAAAGTGTGGAAGAGTTTGAGGGAAAGTGTGGAAGAGTTTAGGGGAAGTGGTGCAGAGTTTGAGGGAAAGTGTGGAAGAGTTTGAGGGAAAGTGTGGAAGAATGTGTGGGAATGTGTGGAAGAGTTTAGGGGAAGTGGTGTAGAGTTTGAGGGAAAGTGTAGAAGAGTTTAGGGGAAGTGGTGAAGAGTTTGAGGGAGATTGTGAAAGTGTTTGGGGGAAGTGGTGCAGAGTTTGAGGGAAAGTGTGGAAGAATGTTAGGGAAGGTGCAGTGTAGGGTATAAGGGAACTCACTGTCAACGGCTTGAGGGAAGTCGCTCCTTCATCTTGTTAAACCTGTGTATCAATTAGTAATGTGGGCAAAGAATTGATATTATCACTTACCTAGCTCCTGCTGTTCTCATTATTGACTGCCCCTGATGTTATAGTACAAGCGACAAATCTGAAAGTCAAGCCTGGTGCCGGGGATCCCGCACTATTTATACTTATTCGACTGATTGTATTGCGGCGCCATTACACCGCCCAACTTTCGTTCTCTTCGCCCATAAACTCACAATCAGTCAAAAGCCCGCTTTTCGTATTGTACCAAAGCTTTGTGAATTCCATGCAATTGGTAAACCAGACGCACACACCACCTCTGTGGCCGAGATATGAAATAATTGGTGTATTCATCATCATTTTAGTCCAGCAACCGACCAATAGAATAAATCAGCCAGAGGTGAGTTGTTGGTTGGTGCGTAGTCATACCCAATAGGGTAAACATCGAATTGTTGCTTCGCTATTGATTGCCTCTATCATTCCGCCCAGCTTTCCCCTAATACAATTGCGGGGTTAGTGTCTGTTCATCTCCTCCGCAGGTACAGAGCAGTCTAGCGACCCCCCACAGTTACACCCGATCCAGTGTGCCTGATTCTTCGTTACACTAGATGGGATAGAGACACACCCCTCAATACACCCCCTGGCTTTGTTGTTAAGAATGGCAAGAAGGTAGGTTTATCATCGCTTTTTCACTGTCAACCAGGGAGCAATCTCTCCATAGGCTAAGCCTGCATGATAGTAGACAATGACGACAAACAAAAAGAAGAAAAACAGGAATCCAATTTAACCTGTGTACATACACAGTACAGTAAAGTTATTCCTCAAAACATAAACAACATCCCTGTTTAACTGTCAGCCATTGGGCTCCAACCACTGATCGTGCCGCCTGGACCGTCTTGTACTGAGAACAGGCCGTGGCGGTTTTGGTGTTATCCCAATGCGGTCATTGTGTGTTTGGCGGAATTAATTGGCCAATAAGAGGACTGCTTGATCGCCAATTCGCTATTAGTCAGTATAGCCGGCTGGTGTGAATCTGTGAATTACTGATTGGTGCTATGGTTTCTGGTCCCCGGAAAGAATGACTGGGGGAGCGCGTGCTACTCCTACTCTCTTTTTCTCTATCTTCTCTTTTTCAGTACCTACAACAGTGAACCACATACTAAATTCACGGTCAAGTAGATAGTCAACAGCGAATCCATGATTTCCCGTGCCAAAGCAGTGCAACCCTCGCCACAATTTCAGTTACCTAGACCAAAATCCGGGTATACACTCAAACCCCCGGGCACCACTAAAGTGGTATACTCAGACGTAAAAGATCCCACTGGTTCCCCTCAGTGATTAACATGATGGTGATACGTCAATAAATATCGAAAGTCATGAGTCATCCAGATATGAATCACCCCTCGGCTTGTATTTTCGCCACACAACAACAACACTGTAATTTTCAGGGCTTATGGTTCGTGTCACTGGAGAAGTCCCCCTAGCGCCACCAACGTCAAACGTCTGAATGCCTAATTGTATGCTGCAATGATTTCTCTCCACCGCGATATTTGACCTCTGGCCATCAAGTACAGAAATCCCATTCTCTAGGCACCCAAACCCTCAAGTCAAGAAAATTACGGACACATTCTACCCCGACCTTGGCCCAAGTCATCCACTGAAAAGCCAACACATAAAGTGTCCATCCATGTCCACAATCTACAATAGTGATAGATTCACCCATCACAACCATCTTTGCTTCACACCTGGACATCAGAAGAAGTAAAACGTGAATCTACAAACCGCAAAGCCATTGCTACGACCGCATGTTCCTCGCTGGATCACAGGGACAGTGGTCCATATGGAACCACTACAACCGGCAATTGGAGACACAGATAAGTCTGTATGTCCTGCTCCTTGCGCTCGTCAGCTTTACTAACAGCACACCCTGTTTATGTTCAGACTTACCTTCACCCCCACCCGCAACACTTTCACTGCCCACTGGAAATGCTTAATTACCCCCAAACCCCCTGTACCTGCTATCCTGCGAGGAAAATGCCCCAAAAGAAGACAATCTATGCTTGTACTCTCCTCAGTATTGTGTGTTCTTGAACCCTCGAACATCAGTAGGCCGTCCGGTAAAATACTACTTCTCTCGCCACGAATGAATATGAACTTCCCTTTCCCTATCAACTGCCTTTCTAGTAGACTACGCAATGGAAACTAACCTTTAGGGGTAACCCACAACTGCCAACAACTCACCCATCTCCCCGAAGAGGGTATGTCAGGTGACAGAAGAGCGACGTTTTCACAGGTAAATATTGCATCATTGGCCGACTCCTACTCAACTCCTGTGGTATTCCTATTCGGCCCATCATTGTGTCCCCGTCCTCCCAATCACATTTTTATTTTGTCCGCAAATTTCTTTCCCAGAACTTCATTCTTGTTTTGAGTGTTCTCATTTGCCTTTCTTTTGTTGTTCTCCCCCTTGTATATTGTCGATTGGTCTCTGTCCTGTGTGTTTCCTTCATGCTAGTTAGTGTCTTTCCTGATCACTGGCAAATGTTGTAGTAGGCAAGTGTGCGAATCCATGCTAACAAATTCAAAAGACACTACCTGGCCATTGCTACACATGTGACACTCCAGTTTCCCTCCGCCCCTGCATCATCCGTAGACAAAAAAACGAACAATTGAGTTAGCAACCTATTCAAATCCGCCGGCAAACCTCTCTAGTCAGCCCGCTCTATACCCAGATGGTTCCGAATTGTCGGGTCACGTGAACTCTCCGCCCGCGCTAGTACACGGGAATCAATAGTGGCGAGTGGGCTCGTACAAGTGTGCGTACCGTGGTATTTCCATTTCACAAATTATGGTCC